>BQNB010094337.1:0-26145 GCA_026074375.1 Tanacetum coccineum | reverse complement strand
GAAAGCCGGCATGCAGAGAAGAAACCTATGAAAACAAGAAAACCTCTAAACGACGCATAAACAAAAGTAAAAAATACATACGGAACAAAAGATATGGACATACCTCAGAGATAAGCCTATCCCGTTCCGACGTCAAGGAGATAATCTTGTCCTCAGCCTCGGTACAAACCACTTTAGCATCTTCCAGTTCGGACGCAAGTGAAGTGGCATGGGAGTTAAGTAAGGAGATGTCATGATCCTTATGTGCAATAGTAACATTCAGCGCAGACACCTCCGCAATAGCGAAGAAACTTGATCACAGAGACGGACAGCCTCCGCGGCCTCAGTCTCTTTCTTCGCTAGCTTAGACTTCAACTCAAGGATTTCCAAGTCCCTCTTTTCTAACAACTTACCACGTGCAGCATATTTAGCTCTAAGTTTTTCTTTTAGCTCCAGTTCATGCTCTGTGCGTGATCTCACCTCCGACCCCAGACATATTTGCCGCTCTTCCCCCACATTAAACTCTGTAAACAACTGATCATAGCCCTTTGTACAGAGATCAGAGAAAAAGGCAGGAGGAGCAACACGGTCTACTAAAGTGCGGCAGGAAAAAGCATCGTCCAGTAGAGAATCATTGGTAATATTCCATTTAGGAACATACCAACGCTTCGCCATGGCAGGATCCACATTAGGAATCTCATAAAAAGAGTCATCTGAACTCTCTGATTCCTCAGGATGAGAAGGACCGACATCCGTCACGGCTTTAGAAGCCATAGCAGGCCTAGTGGAAGTTGTAGCAGCAGCAGCAGTATCCACTGGAGCACTCAAAGTACCGGAACTAAAAAGACGAACAAAAATTAATGACTAAGGAAGATCAGGAAAAATCAGGTAGCATTTAAGAGTAAGTATGTATACCTCTCCGCAGTAGTAAGGATCTGGAAGCTCCCTTGGGCAGATAAATCCACAAAGCCTTCACCTTCTTGAGAAGGAGGAACAACAGAAGGGGCAACAAGCTGTTCCCAGGCCAACAAATGAGAGCCTTCAGACATAATCTGCTCCAAACTAGCAAGAGTTTTGCCACTAGTACCGAAAGCAAGGGAAGGATGGTCCATCCTCAACTTACCAATCTTCTCTTTTTAACCTTTTTAGGCTGTTCTGAAACAACCCTTTCGTCACCCTGCCAAACCGCTATGGCATCCTCATCCGGATCCGCCAAGTTCAGATAGGCGTCCTCCGGGGCTACACCCTCCTGCATTTCCTCAGTCAGAACGGGAACCTCCGCAGCCGCAGCAGAGCTGCTACCCCCAACGGCGAGAATGACCAGAGGCATAAAACAATCTTTGGTGCTCTCCAGCAACATCACCTGATCAGCCCCCCCTTTTGAACCTCTACCGCCCGGACCTTCCGAGGGTCAGCAGTCTGAATGAAATCCAACAAACCCATATCTGCAAGAGAAACACCAAATGATCAGGACTTATAATAATAATAAAAAAAGAATAAGAAACGCCGCCACAAAAAAGAAATAACACCCACCCGATCCATTGGAATACTCATAAGCCGGATAAGAATTGTCGTCAAAAGGGTAATACTTGCTCAAGCCCACCTGGCATAAAAAGCACTCCGGGTATCGACGAAAAGGAGCTTTATGGCTCTCAAGAAGCCTGACGGTCTCCTCTTGACGCGCAGTAAGAAGGGGAGCAGAATCTTTTTCTAGGATGCCCCCCGTATATAAAGGAACAGAAATGGGAAAGGCACAAGAATCAACCCAGAAAAATGATCAGTCCAGCTTTTAATGGAATCCAGAGGTTTTGTAAAGCAGGACGGAGCTGTGGTAGAGCGCTTGGCAAAAGAAAACAACCCATCGCTATACGAACGGGTGTAAAAGGCGCGGAACACGGTGACGGACGGCGCAAGGTTAAGAACACGCGTCAGAACCTCAAAATGGGATACCCGGGCCGCACCAAAGGGCGACAGTTGGGAAATATGTATACGGAAGTATTTGAGTACGGCCATAAAAAATTTAGTGAACGGAATCCTATAACCGCAATAATCAAAAATCCTAGTATATACGCCTACTTTACCGGCCGGAAACTGGATAATGGTCTTATCACGCCCTGGAGCCGTAGGATGCACCCCGGCCGGAATATAAAAGGCCTCACAAAAGCTATCTACCATTTCTTGGGTCATAATAGAGTATTTAGCAACAGATTTAGCCATTTGGAAAGATGGATGAGGAAAAGTGCAAACCTGAAGTTCGAAGAGACCTTAAAAAGAAGAGGACGAGGTGATGACGTATAATAAAGATAAAAAGCTCGAAGAAATCAACAATGGTGAAAAGTAGAGCTGTGGAATAAGGAACAGTAAAAAAGGAAGGGAGGTATTTATACCGTTGGTATATTTATTTTGACCCATAGCCAGATGACGACACGTGTAACCCACTCACTTGATCAACGGTAGGGGATCGCCCGGGAAACCGTTTAACAGCTGTAAAAATGTCACGTCAGTCAGAAGATAAAAGGACAGCGTTGGTCCACGTCACCTATACGTCACCAACTCAGTAAGGAAGCGTCGCGGAGAAAGTACATGACCGCGGAAGGCGGCAAATCGTTAGCAATGAACCTGAAGTCTAGCACTGATCATCGCACGCGAAACATGGTCCGCAGGCAATATCATACTAGACTTGGGGGACTTGATGACGTATAATAGGTATACCAAGCCTCCGGGCTTGGGCCACATTGACACGTGGGCTCCTTGGCCCAACTGAGTAGTCATGGGCTGAAACTAAACCCACTCCTGCATTGGTTACGGCCTAGACCCAACAAACGGACGCGAACCTAACTTTAGGGTACTTCCGTCCGCGGAAAGCACACGCATCCGTACACATGGTTATTGCGGTACATTGTCTGACAAGGGACCCTCTCCAGCCACTAACGAAACATGCGAAATATTAGGAAACCCTACTATTTCGTTCGCCTATAAAAAGGGACCCTCTGACACAATGAACAATACGATTTTCTCACTCTATACTCTCATACTTTCTCTCTCTACATGTTTACTTACTTTCACGCCGGAGTCTAACTGTGAGGTCCGTCCCCACGGTAAGGCTAACAGTTTTTATCTGATTATGCAGGAAATCGTCACTTCTCTTGCTCTAGTACAAAACCCAACGCTTAAATCATCTGGAAGCCCAACCCAACACAGGATTTAAGCCCAGATATACACCCGACACGTATTTTGTATTAACACTCACCTTTTTAGGTTTATTATCATAATTTTATGGCTTATTTAAACCATAAGCGAATAACCCAAGTAAATAAGCTAACACAAACACCCCCTTAGAAACAAAAGGAGCTTTTGAAATAATATAGTCGGCTTATGGCTTATTTGGTCTTGGGCTTATGTTTCATAAGCTGCTTTTTGTGGATTATTTTGTAACTTTCGGCTTATATGAACTTATCATGACATAATCGAAAAGTTTCAAAATAAGCCACAAAAAGTGGGCTTATGAAGCATAAGCCCAAAACCAAATAAGCGATAAGCCAAAACAGACAGCCCGTTCTTGAGTTAATATTTGAGGGGGAAAGGAAAGAAAATGGAATGTTTTTTGTGTTCTTTAGTTTTTTTTAAAGAGGGAAAAGGAAGTGGAGAGGAAGATGGAAGGAATTTTTCCTTAAAATATCTTCCTCCTATTTTTGAGAGGAAAATGAAAGGAAACTTTAAGATATGTTGTGTAAAGACTAATATACCATGTTTTAAAAATTTGTCACTAACAACGGAAGGGCATACATGTAATTTGAACAAGTTATTTTCTTTTTCCTTTAACTTAAAAACATGATTTATAATTAATTTCTTTTTCATTTCCTCTCTCTCAAGAACATATCATTTAACATTTCCTTTACTTTTCCCTTTCTCATTCTTTTCCTTTTCTTTTCATTTAAAACTCAAGAACTTAGCGTAAGGGTTAAATATTCTGGTTTCAGCTACACAATTTAACAAACACCTTACTAATAAATAAACTGACAAAAACATACATCACAGTAAAAGAACAAATATAAGAGTAAATGAAACCAATTAATTAATCAAAACTAGTAACTCAGTTTCATTATACCACCACGAACCAATATACATCAAAACATAAATAATAAAAAAATGTTAACCGCTAGTAAACTTTAGTGACAATCTTGTTTTTTGGTAATGGGTTACCCGGTAAATGGAATTAATCTCAATAAACGTTTAGGAACAATGGAATGTGGCTAAAATACCACATTAACCTCAAGCCTATGCTTGAACTACCACTAACACAAATGAGACATGCCTCAATTGATTACATAACAAAAAAACAAATTAAGAAACATCCTAATTCGCCTTAAAGGACTTCCAAGCAGCAATGTCTGCAAGCCAAACATAGGAGGCTGAATACATCAAGAGATGAAGCCCACTTAAGCACTTCGGCATAGAGATAGCAACACAATCTGGAGGAGCCCCATATGAACACGAAGCCACACCAGATCCTTCCAAATGGTCCAAATCAGAACAAGAGAGACTAACCATAAGCAATATCAACTCCTATACAGCCTAAACGAGGTAGGCAACTTCCAACGCTCAAGCATAGAGTTAACACTGTTAGGGTTTTTAAATCTGAGCGTAATAAGCTTTAACCGAACAGTAATCATGATCATATCACATAACTCCTCTGGATTCTTCTTAATATCCTTGAATAAACGATTGTTCCGTTCAATACAAATGAAGTAAATGGTAGCAGCTAAAAGAATCTTACCAATGATGCTCTTAGCGGTCCTTTTATGGGCCATCGGCTGAAGATACAACAATATTTTGGAGCACCGGGGGCACATTATCCATGCTAGCTAAGCGTCTCACAGTAGCCCATACCTGCGTAGAATAGGAGCATTCAAACAATAGATGTTCTCGTGAGTCCGCTTGCAAGTCACAAAGAGAGCATCGAAGCAAGTTTAAGTCGATGTTAATATCGACATCCCATTGCTTCAATCTATCTTGAGTTTTCAAACTATTACACATCACAAGCCATAGAAGGAAGGCATGTCTAGGAACGCAATGGGAGAACCACACCATACGGTACCAATCAACCTCTTCACCACGAGGCCTTATAGCCTCCCACACCTTCTTAACTAAAAATTCTAAAATGGGAGTTAGGGGTGTTTGCCATTGTAAAACATCACTTGTGTCCATCTGGATAGAAGGAGTTAGAACGAGCCCTAATTCAGGGGCTTTAATAAGCCATGAACTAGGCCAATTCCATGCATTATGAACCATCAGATCCGAAACCTTAGAGCACGTATTATACCTAGTGTTCGATATTTCCCTAGGAGATAGAAACCTAGACAACAGACAAATGGTCACACCAATAATCAAACCAGATTGAGGTAGCCTCACCATTCCCAATCTTGAACCACATATAAGGACGAACCCTATCTCTAAGTTAAAGAAGCTTTCGCCAACCCCAGCTCACATCAGCCTTAATTGGAATATCCCAAAAGGCGAGCCCCTTTAATTTATAAGTATGAATCCATTGTACCCAAAGCAACTCTTTGCTGGACACAATGTTCCAAATATGAGTAGTCAACAACGCCTTATTAAAGACTTCTAAGCTACGAAACCCAAGACCACCCTCACTTAGAGGGAGACAAATGTCGACCGATGCAACCTTGGCTTTCCCACGTTTATAATCACCATTACACCAAAGGAAACCACGTTTAAGGTTTTGAATATCAAGAATAATACCTTTAGGAATAGCAAGAACTGACGCCCAGTAGATGTGCATGGAAGAGATGACCGACTTACACAATTGAAGATGACCAACAAACGATAGCGACTTATTTTTCCAATCTCCAATCCTATTCTTCGCTTTCTCCGCAAGGACTTTACAATCCTTATTTAAAAGCCTCGACGAAATAAGAGGGACCCCAAGATATTTAATCGGCAGCTCTCCTTCTGAAAAAGGCATGATGTTAAGAATAACAATCTTAACATGATTCAAAACATTACAAAATAAGGTCGTGCTTTTAGGGATACTTGGAACTAAACCCGAGGTGAGCTTAAATTCATCAAGAGACTCCATAATAACACGAGCTGATTCAACATCACCTCGAGCAAACATAAAAAGGTCATCTGCAAAACAAACATTAATGATTTGTAGCTCTTCACAATAGTTATGGTATCGAAAGGAATCTAATTCCCTAACCATTCTTTTCAACATAAGGATTAACACCTCCATGACAAGCGTGAAAAGGTAAGGAGACATAGGGTATCCTTGTCTTAAACCTCTTTTACCTTTAAAGAACCCATGAACATCGCCATTAATACAAATATAAAAAGAGGTAGATGAAACACATGCCATGGTCCATTTGATCATAGTGGGATGGAAACCAAAACACTTGAGAATGTTACCCAAGAAAACCCAATCAACCATATCATACGCCTTCTGGATATCCACCTTTAGTGACAACCTTAGTTCCCTTACTAACAGCATGCTTAGCCAGTTTCTCAAAAAATATCATTTATAAAACTGTTCATTATCCACATTGCTTTGTTCATTATCCCCATTGCTTTGCTTGAAACTCCAATATCAGGATGAACTTGTTTCAACACTTTGAAGATATATATCATGTACATCTCCACTGATTTTTTGTGTTTCTTCTTTTTCTTGTATTGTAATGCTGATGAAGCGTCTTTTGGGATCTTCTTTTCGGCTTTGGTTTTGTTGGTTGTTTGTGTGTACCTAGCTAATTATGTTACCTGATATCATTTGAAGTCGTGTAATTACTTTCTAAAGAAGATTATTGGACCCTATGCCTGGGTTACATGAATACCTCATTGGGATAAAACCAAGTGCTAGTTCTTGTTTTATGCACAAATCCAGAACCTTTCACTTCTAAGTATTTATGTTTTCTCTGTGTTTTTCCATGCAATTGTGATCCCTATTTATAGGGGATTTACTCAAAACCTAGTCAATGGAATTAATGAGAGATAAATGGTCAATTAATCTCTTTCATAATTTTAGGAATTAGTGGTTACATGACTAAATTAAATGTGGTCATTTAATGCAGTCAAACCTGCCACTTGAATATGCCAAAGTTGTTACAAATATTTGATGTAGTCAAACCTGTCACTTAAATGTTTGTAACCACCGTTTCAATCTAACCACTAAAAGAGTCAGGGAAAATCATTGACTTGATGGGTGTACACTCCGTACCTCTAAACCCATTTCCAAGTATGACCCGATTTCCACTATTGCACTAAATTTCCAACAATCCTCCTTAATTTAGTACAATCCTTTTGCATGAAAATTAAACATAAAACAAAACATGTGCATAAATGAAAATGTCCTGAGGATTGAATTTCCATCTTAGTAAATTACACATTCAAATATTCGAGAATCAGGGTGTTCTAAGAATTGAACCCTTCAACCCATTTGAATATCTGAAGATAAAATACACACAAGTTTTCAAACACTTAAAAACTCCTGACACTATACAAGCCATGTGTTCATATCCAATTCATAAATTTTGTAATAGCCAAAGTCCATGCCCCTTGAAGCGGCAAAACCTCAACATTTACATAGGTGGTTCCTCTTTATTCATGCTCCTGCTAAGCACTTTTTCAAAGAAATTAACCATTGAGAAGTAAAGACTTCATCCTCCTTTCCAGCAGGTTCCAAGCACATCCTTGGGATGATATGTAAATACATGTGCTCTAGTCTACTGAACATTCAGCTTTTCACATTGAGCCCAGCTACCAAGTTTCCTTAGTAGGGAGTTGGGTGTCCTAGCATTCAGAGACTTAGTTGGACTTTAATCCCATCCCTTCAGCAGACTTTAAAACCAAGTCTCTAACCAGTCCATTCATCAAGTGATCACCTAAGTTTTGTTGAGACCTCACAAACTCTATAGATACCATCTTATTCATGATCAGCTCACGAATCATGCTATGCCTGACACCTAAGTGTCTAGACTTCCATTGTACATTTGGCTATAAGCCTTTGCCAATGTAGCAGCACTATCACAGCGGATAGATATAGTTACTATAAGTTTGGACCATAATGGAATCTTAAGGATCAGGTTTCTCAACCATTCAGCTTCCTTAACAGCAGCTACTAAAGCCACAAATTCAGATTCCATTGTTGAACTGGTGATGCAAGTTTGCTTATTTGATGCCCAAGAAATTACATCTCCACCAAGCAGGAATACCCAGTGACTGGTATACAAATTGTCTTCGGTGTTGCTGATCCAGCGTGCATCAATGTAACCTTCCAACACAGAAGGATAACCAGTATATGTCAAACTATAGTCCATGGTTTTCTTCAAGTACTTTAGTACCCGATGAATTGCTTGCCAGTGTTGAGTACCATGATTACTAGTATACCTGCTCAGTTTTCCCATTGCAAAACCAATATCAGGCCTTGTACAAGTCGTGACATAAATTAGGCAGCCAATAACCCTAGAATACTCAAGTTGAGATACAGCCTGACCATTATTGGGCATCAGCTTCTCACTTGTATCCATAGGAGTACTCACTGGAGTACAATCAAAGTAATTAAATTTCTTCAGTACCTTCTCAATATATTAAGACTGAGAAATTGCTATTCCATTACTTTCATGTTTAATCCTTATACCAAGGATAACATCAGCCTCCCCTATGTCTTTCATGGAGAACTTAGATGACAAAAATTCCTTTGTTAGGTCAACATGAACTTGGTCAATGCCAAAGATTAGCATGTCATCAACATATAGGCAAATGATGACTCTTTTACCAGATTTATCAAATTTGCTATATACACGTT
The DNA here is from genome assembly GCA_026074375.1 of Tanacetum coccineum. Lineage (NCBI taxonomy): Eukaryota > Viridiplantae > Streptophyta > Magnoliopsida > Asterales > Asteraceae > Tanacetum > Tanacetum coccineum. Next base: position 17,348 of record BQNB010094337.1, on the reverse strand, counting down.
TGTCAGCTTGGTGAAGTAAATAACCATTGGAAAAAACCACTTCATTAAACTTTTGATGCCATTGCTTAGGTACATGATTTAGTACATATAGAGACCTAATCAGTTTACACATCTTGTTTTCATTGCCAGGCATGATGAAGCCCTAAGGTTGGTTTATATAAACCTCCTCATCCAACTCACCATTTAAGAAAGCTATCTTTACATCCATCTGATGAATAATCAGATTGTGAATTGATGCCATAGCAATCAGTGGTCTTATGGTACTGATACGTGCCACTAGAGCATAAGTATCAAAGTAGTATATCCCTGACTTCTATCTAAAGCTCTGAATGACCAGTCTTGCCTTGAACTTTTTAATAGTTCCATACACCTTCAGTTTTCTTTTGAAGATCCATTTGCAACTAAGAGGTTTGCAACCTGGAGGTAGATCAACCAACACTTGTTGTTGCCCATGATGGAATCCATCTCATCATTAATTGCTTCTTTTCAGAAAGCAACATCCTGAGACTTCATTGCTTCATCAAATGTCTTAGGGTAATCCTCAACATTAAAGTAATAGGAGTGTTGGTCAGAGACCTCATCCCTTGTTCTTTCAATTAAGTATAGTTGAAATTTAGGTCCAAAGTCCTTTGGAGTCTTATTCCTTTTGCTTTTTCTAAGCTTAGGTTTAGGTTGCTGAACAACCTCTTCAATGACCTTTTCAGGGACCACTGAACCACTAATGTCTCCAGTTCCTTTAGGAATGCTGAGATTTGGTCTAGGGACTAAAGATAATCTATTCTCATCAAAGATAGCATCCTTTGATTCAATTATAGAATTAATTAAAACTGATTCTTAAGGTTTAATAACAAAGAACCTAAGAGCCTTGGAATGCTCAGCATATCTAACAAAGATGCATTCAATGCCTCTTTTACCCAAAGTTTTCAGCTTTGGATCAAGGAGTCTTACAACTGCCCTATAACCCCAAACCCTGAGGTAGTTTAGGTTTGGTTTCCTTTTAGTTCAGAGTTCATAAGAGGTAATCATGTTCCTTTTATTGGGAACCCTATTTAATAAATAGCAAGCTGTTAACATAGCTTCACCCTAGAACCCTTGACTCAGTCCTGAGTAGGATAACATGGAATTAACCATTTCTTTCAGTACTTTATTTTTCTTTCAGATATACCATTTTGTTGTAGAGTATAAGGGACAGTCATTTCATGAATAATACCAACAGACTGAAAATACAGAGTATCCATGTACTCACCTCCTTATCAGTCCTGAATCTTTTGATTAGATACCCTTGTTGTAATTCAACTTCAGTTTTGAATACTTTAAATTTATCTAATGTTTCATCCTTAGTATGTAATAAATAAACATAACAAAACCTTAAGGCATCATCAATAAATGTCACAAAGTATTCCGTATTCCCTAATGAGGGAGTAGCATGTAGATCGCATAAATCACTGTGGATCAGCTCTAAAACTTCAGTTTCATGTTTTAAATTTGGAAATGGTTTCTTAGTTATTTTGGTTAGCATGCAAATCTTATACTTTTCAGAGTCCATGTCAAAAGCAAGGATCAACCCATCCTTAGACATATATTGCATCCTCTTAAAGTGGAAATGGCCCAGTCTAGCATGCCATAGGATTGAATCATTCAGTTTAGAGGTTGACATGAAGGCTGAAGCAATATTATCATTAACAATATAAAGCCTGCACTTTTGATTACTCGAATAACCAAAACCAATACATACACCATGTTTGGATAGAACAAATTTATTAGATTCAATCACTTGTTTATAACTACAATTATTCAAAATACTACTTGAAACCAAATTCTTCCTTATATTATGAACATGCAAAACATTAATCAACGAAACAATCTTTCTAGAACTAAACCTTAAGATCTACACAGCCACGTCCATGCACCAAGGCTATTGACTTATTTTTCATGTGAAGAATAGATCATCATCCTGCACAAAGTAAGCTTCAGGATCATATGTAACATAATAAACCTGAAGAGATTTATTAAACATATTCTGACCTTTAAGTGAGTTGGATGAACCATCCACTAAACCCTTTGTGCCTGGACCATTGGCTTTGTTTCCTACATTAACACCTTTGCAATCTCTTTTAATGTGACCAGTTTTGCTACATTTCCAACAAGTAGGTTTTGCCTTCTTATTAGGATCATCCATGTGTTATCATGATGTTTACGTTTACCCTTATTGTCATTGTACTTGGAGGATTTGTTATGATCCACCATACTGACAACTGAAGGACCGACAACATTGTTGCCTTTTAGCTTGTCACTATCTTGCACTCCGAGGGACTCCTTAATGCGCAGATGACTGCCTAACTCAACAAGAGTTAACTCCTCCTTTGGATGTTTCAAGTTGTGCTTGAAATATTTCCATGAATGAGGGAGTTTGTCAATGATACAAGAAACTTGAATGGCCTCATACATGTTCATTTTATGTTGTGTAAACCTTCCAAGTATACCAAAAAGTTCATTATAATGTTCCATAACTAGTCTTGAATCAGTCATTTTGTAATTGGTGAAATTACTAACAAAGAACTTCTTACTTGATGCATCCTCAGCCATATATTTGGCCTCCAAGGAATCCCATAGTTCTTTGGAAGATTCAACACTTTGGTAAATATCAAATAAAGGACCAGACATACCATTGAGGATTAAACCTCTGCAGACATAGTCATCATTATCCTACTTGGACCTTTTCCTGAGTTGTTCCACGGTAGCATCATCACCATCTTCATGAATAGAAGTAGTCAGCACATACACCACACTCATGCTGGAGAGCAAGAAATGCATCTTTTTCTGTCATCTTTTAAAGTCTACCCTTTTAAACTTGTCAAGCTTGACAAAGTTTGAAGCCATGTGTTTCATAGCAACAACAACCATTGATTATCACAAAAATAATCTTTTTAATTGTTGGTTGTTTGTATGTCCAAGATCAGGTAAAGATAATCAATAGCCTAGCTAATTACCAAAGATGGTTACCGGATATCACTTGAGGCCGTGTAATCACTTTCCAAAGAAGATTATTCGACCCTATGCCTTGGTTACACGAATACCTCCTTGGGATAAAACCAAGTGCTAGTTCTTGTTTTAGGCACAAATCAAGAACCCTTCGCTTCTAAGTGTTTATGTTTTCTGTGTGTTTTTCCATACAATTATGATCCCTATTTATAGGGGATTTACTCAAAACCTAGTCAGTGGAATTAATGAGAGATCAATGGCCAATTAACCTCTTCCATAATTATTCTCCATAATTTTAGAAATTAGTGGTTACATGACCAAATTAAATGTGGTCATTTAATGCAGTCAAACTTGCCACTTGAATATGCCAAAGTTGTTTCAAATATTTAATGTAGTCAAACCTGCCACTTAAATATTTGTAACCACCCATTCAATCTAACCACTAAAAGAGTCAGGGAAAATTAGTGACTTGATGGGTGTACACTCCGTACCTCCAAACCCATTTTCAAGTATGACTCGATTCCCACAATTGCACTAAATTTCCAACAGGTTTTGCTGATGTTGGGGATTTTTCTGCCATTGGTTTCTTTCCTGATGCTGCCTTTGGTGCCATTTTTTTAAATGAATTTGAATGGTGAGATAATTGGGTGAAATGTGTTTGTTTATATATGAAAGAAAGGAGTGACGTGATTGGTGGAGAGGGTGTGGTGCGGATCGTGATCTGTGGCCGTTGGTTTTTTTAAGAGGAAATTGGACGGTGGATGATGGGGGGGTTTTGGAATTTTGGTTGGAAGTTATAAGGGCATCTCCAATACATAAAATGGTTTTGAGTTTAATACAGTGCCATGTCAATTTCATGTCAACAAGTCATGTTTTCACATAAAACACTTGCAACACATTAAAATATTACATAGTCTAATGACTTCACACATCACCATTTGTAAAATATATATAGTAACTTGAAAAGTAAAAGAAAAATAGCATCACAGTACATAATATAATAAAGTAATTTTGTGTTATTATTTTATAGTGGTGAGGCCCACCAAGTACAATATGTAAGGTGTAATGCTCGTCCAATACTGTACAACCGGCTATTAAATATATATCTTACGTGGAATTCTACAATGAAGAGTTGAATGATTGAACATGCCAAATTATCCTTTATTCTGATATTAAACTCATCCACCGTGGTGCATTGGAGATGGCCTAAGTTTCTTTTATAAACTTTTGTTTAAACAATACGAATACCCGCGTAAATCGATGGTGTATAGCGACAAATAATTATACTTGTGAAATCGTTATTTTGGTGTGACCTTTAATGCAACGTTTACGGGTGCAATTTATAGTCATTGCGAGAAAAAAATTATTTGATATAAACGAAAAGTGATAAAAGTTTAAGGATTTATGGATTAAATAATATTTAAACATATTACTCATTTTAAGTTTTTTAATTTTTCAAAATTCAAGAAAATGGATGCACCCTTAATATATAGTATAAAACTAAACGAATGTCCTGTATAGCAACGAGATATTGTGGTTGTTTATTTTCACCAACTATAAAGTATCACAATCGTATCGTTGTAATAATTATGTCTATATAATAAGTTTTAGGAATAAATAAAAAATATACATAGCTGGTGGGATTTCATTAAAAAGATCACTATCTTTTTAGAAACTATATACTTAAAAAGTTTTTAAATTTGTATTGCTTTTTTTTATTTTTGGTAAAATAATTCTTAAACACGTTAATGTAAATTTTTGTAAATTGTTTTGGGATTAAACATTACCAAGTTTTTTAAGTTATAAGCAAAAATATTTGTGCTTTACATGAGACTAGGCAAATATCCTTGTGTAATGACGGTGTATAACATCAAATAATTATGCTTGCGAATTTGTAGTTTTTTTTACCTTTGATGCAAAATTTAATTGTTCATTTTGTAGTCATTGCAAGAAACTGTATATGTATTAAGAAAATGACATAAGTTTGAGTAACAAAAACTAATTAAACTATTAATTAAGCTATTGATCCCATGATCAATTTTGCTGTTAAAAGCTTTACACCATGTCATTCTCTTAGAACTCTATCATATCCCTTCTCTAATATTATTAACGCGTCACTGAAAAATACTTTATGTGCCTCCTATCTTTCTCCATGAAACTAATCAAGAAAATTGTTGTGGTTGTTGATATCCCAAGCATAACCAAACATATTGCAACACATTGGTCTCAATTCTCTACCCATGTCCAAACCTGTATCATTTTGCACGACCTGCATTTCTTTTAAATTGCCCCATTTCTCTACAAATGTGCAGCTTTTAGAGGTGTTTGGCTATGGCTGCTTAAGAGGTGAGGCATTGATTTGTATTGCTTAAAGCACTTAGTTGTATTACGAATAAAATATTTGATATGTTATACACCAAATATATAAGAATCAAGTTAGTTGTATATAAATTTACTCAAGAACCCGAATGGATTTCTAAAAGTATAAGCTCTGAAACTTTGTTTTAATTCCTGATATAAAATAACTATGTAATATAGTTACTAAGTGTTAGTGGCCTAACCTTTTTTTCCTATTCGTTCCACAACCATTTAGGCTTTGTCGTGCAAGATATTTTCGAGGCTAGTGGCAGCCGTAACAGGTAGTGTCCCCTCCGACCTCAGCGATATGTTCGGTCAACATGTTAGCATCATAATCAAAGCTAACAGCCATCAGAGTTGTCCAAGGTCTGGACCTACTGTTAATGAAGTGTAATGGCTAACATGTTTAGGTATATATGTCTTCCTTCGACTTATTTTCTTGATGAGCATCCCTTTGAGCTACTACATCTATAGTATAGCATATTGATTACTCCCGCTATTACAGTTATAAAACTGATGATGTTACGTAATACAAATCAATGCCTCACCTCTAAAGTAGCCATAGCCAAACACCTCTAAAAGTTGCACATTTGCAGAGAAATAGGGCAATTTAAAGAAATGTAGGTCGTGCAAAACTTGCTGGTTGAAATAAGGAGGTTTTTGAATTTTCTTGAATTTGTATTTTGATTCCAACATAGCTCGATAGTCCCTGTGTCTTTATCCAATGCACGTGATCACTGAGCTGGTCCACTTAAGTGACTAATTCCTCTGCAAAAAAAAGGTATCATGGACTAATTAAGCAAAAGTGTGTGCGGTCAAGCTTATTCAAACAGGTTATGATAATTCACAAAAACAGCTTATGTGTGGATTTACTTATCCCCTCAGCTGGTCCACTTAAAACTTACCTACACTATAAACATAAATCATGACTATTGATGCTTATTACTTGTGCTTATTTCTTTTTCTTTTTTTTCCTAGCTTATTTCCAAATAAGCTCTTTTTAGTTTATTCATTTTTTGATCATAATATCTTAAGCTTATATTCGAGTAAGCTCCTTATAGCTTATCTCATCTAAGCTTATTTTATATTCTTGTTTGTTTAAGCTTTTTGAATAAGCTTTTGAGTAGCTTATTTCCTTTAGCTTATTTTCGTAAGTTCTATCATCTGATTTATTTCGAGTAGCTTATTTTGAAAGTAATTCTTGTTTGTTTGTTTATTTATACGGGAATCAAGTTTTTGGGGCCACTGCCGGGGAGGATTGTACGATTTTTGCGTTATGTTTCGAGTTAGTGCCTTGAAGATCCTTTCTTTTGAAAGTTTATTTTCGTATTTATAAAAATTATAAAAATCCAAAAATATTTTTCTTTTTATTTTATTTTTTCCTTTTCTTTTATATAAATATTAAAAATACCAAAAATATTTTTATTTCATTTTTATTATCTTTATAAAAATCCAAAATAAAAATATTCTCCTTTATCCTCTTATTTCATTTAATTCTTATCTTCTTTAAATATAATATATATATTAAGTATTAGCTAGTTTATATAATAACATACATTCATCATATATCGTCTAAAATATACTACATAATATATATATATATATATATATCTAATATAATATACATATATATATAAGACTAGTGACCAAAACTCCCCCGATGGGCGTTGAATAGACTGTGTGACTTGTTTACTCATTTTTACTATTTTACAGACTAAGCATTGGTTTTTTTTACATATTCATCTACCACAATACCCTGGTCGAACACATATGTTCGAAACAACTAAACGACAAGATAAGCAGATTCTAAGAACAAACAATTGACCAACTCACACTACCCGACATCCACCTTTCTGTAAACTTCACAATAACAAACACACACACATGAGAACCCCTTTGATTACAACACGCTAACCATAGGCCACCCTTAATGCCTATAGGACCTTGTTCCCTTGACTATATACACTTATTCTCAGAAACTGAACTGTCACAACTGACGATAAATTAAGTTGGATATGCTTCGCCTGTTTAGAGTTCTAAGGACGCAAATTTGTATTTTATGTTGAGTTTGAGTGTTCGAGGTAAATCTGGCTAGATCAGAAAGTAATAACACACTCCCCTCCGTACTTAAAATTATAGTCAATAGTTTCCTTTTTTTGTTTTTTCCCAAATTTAATTGTCCACATTCCAAAAAATAGATAGGAAAATCTAAATTATTGATTTACATATCATCCTCACTTGATGTAAGTAATTACAAACTTTAAAGCACAGATTATAACAATTCTAAACACACGTTAGAGGTGTAAAGTGTAAATTGTGCAAAAAATAAGAGAGAAAAAAGCCGTAATAGATCTGCATTGCTTTTCTAAAACACGACGTATTTTTTTGTCTAGTGGTCTCTATAACATTTAGAGTACGGAGGGACAGTAATAAATTTTGTCCAAAACAACGTATCTCATAATTATTGAGACTATCTTAGTTTTAGTTACAATACCATGTTCTTCTTCAATATTTTTTATGCCAAACATATTTCTTTTAGAAAGTTGTGGTTTATACTTCAGTAAATTTAAAATTTAGCTATTCTAATAACGCGATGAAAATCATGCAAAGTTCTGCTCCATCAAAGCAAACAATCGCATTGATAAATAATCATATAATATTGACAACTAGCTCTTATTTCTACACTTCACTCATGGTTACAATGTCACTTGAGAAACGTGCCATTCAAACACCCATACAAAGGTGAAGGAATTATCAAGTAGAAATAGAAATCATACTTGTTTTTCTTTTAGCTGGTACTTGTACCAATTTGTAGCTCCACGTTGCGCATTTGAGTCTACTCGAAGTTTATGCAACCATTCACATTATTTATCAGTCAATGACGTGTTGCCAACATTTCCAGCCTTGTGTAAGCGCAGTTGCCTACCTTATTACAGAGCGTCTCGATTCAAGTTGATCTTGGAACTAAACCTGTGATCCAAAAATGATTGCCATACAAGCCCATTTTGTATCCATGTTGAAAAAATTACGGACTAATATTATCTATTATATAGTTAACAACATAAGTTTAGTTAGACTATTATGTGATTTGGCTTCTTAAAGTTTTGGAATATCCCCTTTCAAAAATCACAAGATGTTGCTAGATGAAGTACTTAATCACAAGCTACTACAACCGCTACTGCAAATACTACTAAATAAGAAAAGAAGCTAAAAATGACATGTAGGATACATTTTTTACATGAACAATAGTGTTCTCACCAGCAGCGATCCATTGAATATGGATAAACTTGAGTACCACGAAACTTGCACAACCATGAGGCACAATGTTGCTTAAGCTTATGTAGAATCTCATTGCCATGATGTGCATTAGGGTCACACTTTTCTGCTGAAACCTGAAGTATTGACGTGTATTAAACCTGAAGCATTACGGTCTACCTTTAATAGATAAACCTGAAGTATTAACGTGTTAATAATAGTTCTTAGAATTGCATTATAAACTTCACTAATCAAAATTTGTCATTCACTTTTAAAAGAGGACAATCATTTGAGAAGGTGTTTGCAGAAATCAAATAGATTATTAAAATGCTTGTAGAAAACTGAAATGAGAGATACATAATACCTAAAAAAATTAAAAGATCAAACCACAATTTCAGCGTTAGGGTTTGGAGAAGAAGATACATATGTAACGATTCAATGATATGATTATGACGAAAATTCTCACAAAATATGCTAAAAAAGAAAAAGAAAAACTTCACAAAGATTGCAGGAAATAGATTACATACAAAAAAAAGGGATTCACAAATTTTTTAAGTGCATACATTATAGTGAAAATCACATTTTGCACACAAACTTAATACATTTAGTGTTACACAAGAAGACTGTTGGTAGCAACGTATGACGTAGCGTTTCCACTCACTATGCTGAAACTTCAGGTTTGATGGTGTAGGAATAGAATCAAACTGAGACGCTAAAAGGCCACAGTCTATCTTAAGTGACACCCACTTATCCCTAATATATATTTCTAGTACAAATGCAATCATGTAAATGACTAGATTATATTAATATCTCACACACACAGACAACATCTCTAAACATTTGACATATCCTCTTCTCTCTCTATAGCTATACTCCATATGGTTCATACATACATGTGTATTGTACAGTAGGTAGGCATAGCTATTGCAGATCAACCATGTCCGTCAAGATAACTCGTCGGCAAAACTCAGCAAATTCAACTCCAATATAGGATCACAGCTCAACCGCTCTAGCCAACCGCTCATGCTATTTGAACTAATTTCAGGTATACCGACTATCTCAAGGACATCTGTGTTTTCATCTGCATTGCCCACTACAACCAAATCACACAATAAGCAAACTTACACATACAAGAACGCGACTTCACAACTTAGATAAGAGGTGTACCTCACGACATTGAAGCTCACGCTGTAGTTGTAGTGCTACACCGATGGTACGGCTGAGTACATATGAAGGTGTTAATCTTCGAGCCAAATGCACCAGATTGTTCATGGAAGAATCAGTCATTGTGCTATAAGATTCCGTACGCTTGATTATTGGATATAAAAGATTGTACACTTTCTCTGGACGATTTATTACAACTAACTGAATAATGTTATGCCCTTGTTGATCTTCAAGTCGATTATATTATATGACTGGATTAGAATCTTTTGGACAACTTTGTATGCATCTTGGTGTACAGACCTTCATCTTGGGTTCTTTCATTTGACATTACGCATGAGTACAAGCCCAAACCCTCTTCTTTGGTTCCCATCCTTGGGTCAATGACAAAAGGCAACTGTTTATTGAACCATACCCTACCAACTTACCACTTGGATGAAGTTTAGAGGGATTTACTTTCACTAATGCTGAAAGAGTCTCCAAAGTTGCAATGAGAATCTCAGGGTCTGTTGATGCAAGCAAGAGTTTGAAATGTTGAGCCAAAAAACAAAAAAAATAAGATCAGAATGTATATTAAAATTCAATATAATATCAGATTATAGCATCCGCAATGCAAAAGCTAATTTAACACTACTAAGTATTACTAAAAATATTGCATGTGAATACATAAGGGAATTAATAAAGAAATGTCTGGTCATTCCTCCTAATGCTTTTTAACCTTTTACTTTAACTCTTGCATATCCGATTCATCTACTGACCCATATCGCTATTAGTATAAAACAACCAAGCCTTGAAGAAAATAGTTTGTGTTTGTCGCTTTAAGTTATCACAATTTTGTACTGCGTATCCCGTGGGAGCTAATAGATTCCAAAAAAAAGTCTGCAACTTTATTTTAATAAATGAAGCAGCTCCAACACTTACAACTGGATATTTGACCTTAAATATAAAACTTAAAAGTTGAAATTAGCAGATGGATATATTGAACAGAACCACACCATTTCAACGGCCTGGTTAAAGGCAACAATGGAAAAGTTAGCAGTAGACGAACAAAGAGATTATCAACTTCTATTGGCCTTCTATCTTTCTTAGGGTCTCCAAGATCTATTCCGTCAGCTATAGGCTGCCACACAAGCACGAAATATAAATATATAAACATATCAAGACAGCTAAAGGAGGGATGCATATACCCAACTTATACATACAATCTTTTTATCCAACTCTTTAAACTTAAGCTAAATTTTCATGTCCTCCTCGTTTAAAGGAATGCCTTAGGTATCTAGGAGTTCCTTGTTTGGATCAAGCTGAGGTGAATTGCAACCCCCTGAAAGAGAAGTTACAATCTATGTGTTAACTCATATTAAAGACACGATTAGAAACACTACACAAACAGTAACTAAAAAAATACATGTCGTTCAATAAGATAACGCGTCTACGCACAATCACAATAATACAATACAGGTGGTAATTTCGTTTGTTTGTTGGATAAATCAAATAAAAAATAACCAGTTATTCAAGCTCGTGATAATACATGCAGACTTATATTGACCTAGCAACATAGTTATTATTTATCTGGCAAATTTGCATTAACCTAATTCGTATGCAATAGTAAACCCATATAAAATCTAAAAGCAAAATCAATAAATAAAGAATAGCTTACACAATTTCTTGAGACGTTTTCAACATACCTCTAAACCATCAAAGGAACTTTTGTTGTGACAATTCTCAAAATTATTTTCATCACACGCAGGATCTGGAGAACAGATTGCGTAGAGAATGGAGCATTGTCTTCTAGAGTATCTGCTATAAGAAGATCTTTCCTGCAAGACAAGTACGTCTTGAAGTAAGTATCAAAATGCAGAAACAATGGCCTCCAATGATGAAAATTTCCCTATAAAACAAAGCGTCAGTCAAGCAAATTAGACACGTGGAATTTAATTCTTTCTTTCGATAAAGTCACCAGCTCTTCATCACCGTCTTTATATTCAACTTATTTTTATGACACCAAACCTTTAACAGATCCAATTCATATTCATTTAAGCATACCACAAACAGAGGAAAGAGAAATTACATAATACCATAAAGAAAAAAATACAAATAAAAAAATATGTCATAATACCTAAAAAATACAACTTCGTATTAGACTCTACACTTTTTGCTGAAAGTTGAAAATTCAGCTTAGCAAAAATAACTAAAGCTGAGATAGTAATTCTCCACACGTAAAGTTATTGAAACAACAATGATCTTCTTTCTAAACAACAAAGCAAAATAGTATATGTTTACCTGATTCGGTCGCAAATGCATGTATTCTTGATCTTTGAAGATGCGCCAAATTTAGCTGAACCATTTTTTTCTACGATTAAGTAAAACTGGGATTTAGATTAGGGTTTTTTTTGTTTGAAGCACGTATCTGTGTTTTTAGGGTTTTGTTAATATGGCTACAACTTTTGTAGGGATTATGTTATTAATGAACAACGAGAATTTTTTTATGCATGACATATTTGTTTGTAAATTATTAATCAAAACTTGTGGAGTGATCTACTGGTTGAGGTGTTTCCCTGTGGTAGTTGAACCCAGGGTTCGAATCTTGCCACTGACATAATTTTTAAAATTAATCCAGAATTTTGAAAAATCAAGATGACATGGCATTATGCTAAATTTAAAAATGAATTTTATTATGTCAAAATAATTTACAAAAAAAACATAATGACATGGCAGTCGTGATGACATGGCATTATGACGTGGCAAATATGTCAAATGCCTCCTCTTATAAAAAAATAAATAAAAAGTTAATGACATGGCAACCAAGATGACATGGCGTTATGACGTGGAATAAAATAGTCAAATGCCTCCTGTTATATATAATGTAGAGATATATAGAATCCGGATCGATTGAGAAGGTTTTTATTTTGAGAAGGTTTTTTAAAATGATATATTTTTAACTTTGATTCAAGATTTTTTAAATGAGATGCAATCTCTATAATCTTCAGATGCATTATAATGCATCAAATGTGTTTCTAGCTTTTAATTAGATGCATATTACGTATTTAGATGTATTTTCATGATTTCTTCTTAAATTTTGGTCCTCTACCATGTGCCAAAATCATGAAATCAATTTGCACCATCTACACATCAATTTAACTTTCGAAACTCAAAATGTTGCATCTAAATGAATAAAATGCATCTAATGAAAGGTCGTTGCATCTCAAATGTGTGGTTTTAAGTCACTTCTCACCCACGTTTCTTAATTTTAATTTACTTCTCACTGATCCCTAAACTCTATAGAGTTAGGATTCAAATGAGAAGATTTTTAAATTAAGAAGAAAGAAGTAACTATAAACCTCATATTATCCGAGATGCATCGACTTAAATTAGATGCATCTCTATAAGTGTTTAATTCTTATCTATTTATCTTCTCATATGGTTTAATTCTTCACAATGTTCGATTCTTTCCTTTCATGTCCCATGATCTTCGGACCATGAAGGAATTTTATCGTCCGTCACTTATCGGTAGATAGGAGGACGCGATCGTTCCGAATAAAACCGATCCGGGAACCGAATTGTATTGAAAAAATCATATGTCCAGCGTGCATCGACGAAATTGTCAATTTTCATGATTTAAAGATAAGATCCAAATGAGCACCTAATAACTATTTATCTATCACCAAATTCATCAAGCAAAATGGAGTTTCTCAAGACATTATCAATCTAAATCTTTTCCCATTTTCTTTAACCCACAAAGCTGAATCTTGGTTTTATCGTCTTAAAACTACATTCTATTCAAACTTGGGAAGAGATGGTCTCTAAGTTTCTTTCAAAATACTATCCTTATTCTAAAGCGTTGCAGCTTAGGAAAGAAATTTTGAATTTTCAAAACTGCCCGCGGAGTCGGTATTTGAGGCTTGGGAAAGATTCAAGTCATGTTTGCGGAAATGTCCTGACCATAGAATTTTGCTTCTTGATCAAATCTTCACATTTTATCATGGAATCACAATGATTGACCAATAGAAAATTACAGTGGCTGCTGGCGGTAATCTCATGCGTAAGACTCCTCAAGAAGCATATGATTTAATCGAGAATATGACACAACATCATTTTTAGTGGGACGCCGAAGTGTCTTATGACACTACCACTGAAATGAGTGCTCATTGTTCTAAGACTACTTTCGCATCGAGTGAACAAGTTGAGGTCCTTGGCAATGACACTGGATACACAATTCAAAGTGTTCAACATCAACCAGGACCAGGTCATCTTAACACTTTTCACTATACATACTCTGATAAAAGTGATGAGGATGAACCTTCAGAAGTGTTAAGAGTTCAGAAATTGATTCATCCTTTGAGTGGCATTCCCACTCCTTCTGATTCTATTGTTGCGTCTTTTTCCCCATCTCTTACCCCTTTCGGGAATAGTGATTTTCTCTTGGAAGAGACCGACGCTTTTCTTGCTCTTGATTTGATACCTCCTGGAATTGATAGTAAAATATTTGATGCGGAGGGAGATATTCTTTTACTTGAAAAATTATTGAATATTGATTCCACAAAAGATCTCCCTCTTCAAGAGCTTAATAATGATTATGAGGGAGATATCATTTTTCTTAAAAAATTATTAAAGGATGAACCTTCAGAAGCAAAGTACTCAGAGATCGATTCGCTTAATAAGGGACCATCTGATACCTTTTTAATGGGTACACAGAAATCAAATTCAATCCTTTTAAGGATATTGATGACCCTGTTTCAATCCCAAGGGTATCTGAGAAACCCTTGGATTCTATTGATCTAATAAAAATCCTTTGTTTGATTTCGATTCTGAATTTACTTTAAATTTAGACGATCCTATATTTGATATTCAGAACGAGGAGAGTGATGAGTCTGAAACGGAGACTATATGGAAGTGGTCCAAATTCACAGCTCATAAAGTACTACACAAATCCCACCTCCGTACGAAAAGTTAAATTATGATTTAACCATGCCTAAACCAATCCTTACCTTCTCACACTTTTGTTATGACATTTTTGGTTCTCATCGTGTTTTTGACATACTTGGCCCGAGACAACTATTTTCTTTATCCTACAATTTTGGCCTCGTCTTTCCTAAGGAAATCATCAAATTTCTCTCATTAAATATATTCCTGCTAGGAGACGAAAATGAAGTATTTGATCCTGAAATTATCGTTGTTTATGTCGAATCAAAAGTTTGAAAGAGTTCCACCGAAGATTGAATCATCCTGACTGTTTAACTTTAATGAAAATTTTATTTTGGGCGAGTCAAGCTAGTGACTCAGTAATAAACAAGCGCTTCTTCATGTTGTGCTTTGTGGTGCTCGTTTTTGCTTCCAGGATTTCCCTTTAATGAACGTATTACATAGACGGTGTTTCTGTGTAATTCATTCATAACTAAGGAAATACTTACACAGATCATTATAAGTGTGACAAAGCAATAGAATTAGAAGAAGCAAACTAAGGAGTAGTGCATGATTAAGTAAGTACATTTGTTTACCATATAGTTTTCACCAAAGTAGTTTAGATTTATATTTAGTTTAATTAGTTAAAACCAAAACCAAACCTCTCAAACCTGAATTTTACTTGTTTTCTATAAAAAATATTGTTGGGAATTCTGAGTTACTACTGCTGGTTCAGAGTTGATGCTGCTGCTAAAGATTGAAGAAAACAGACTAAGTAGTTAGTACTGTTAGTTATATTAGTTAGTACTGCTAGTACTTTATTAGTACTGCCAGTATAGTTAGTACTGTTAGTCTTATATAGTTAGTACTGCTATTATGATATGCATGAGTTAAATTAGGAATAGATATGCATTATCATTGTACGCGTTTTGTAAGCCCATTAGGGTTTCCTTAGTGTATAAAAGGAACCCTACGGCATAGTTAGAGATACACATCACATCATATCAGTCTTTCATAGTATTCATAGCTTCAAGGTTGTAAACCCTAACACTGTCAAAGAGTGTTCGTATTAATATATTGAAGCTTATTGTTTTGGTTGTATTTCTGTATCTCAAACATACTTTTTCTTTATTCTTCTTAGTGGTATAAACTAGATTCCGCATATTTTATATCATACACTCAAAGTTTCAGTCTAAGTGCCTTTAGATTTATCCAAGGATACTAAACCTTACATCAAGCAAAGGAGTCCAAGATCTGTTCATTGGGATCAACAAGTGATATCAGAGCTTGTTGTGAAGCTTTGAATAAGAAGAAACAAACAAAACATACTAGATCTAATTCTCTGTGAATGGAGGCAGGAACTACTTCTACAACTCTGACTGCAAGACTCCCTATCCTCAACCTAGGAGAATATGATCTCTGGTAAATGAGGATAGAACAATACTTTCTCATGACTGATTACTTCCCCTGGGAAGTAATTCTGAATGGTAACAAAGTGCTGAAGAGAACTATTAGAGAAGTTGAGCAGGAATATGAACCCACTTCTGCAGAAGAAAAGCAGGACAAGAGGAATAATATGAAAGCTAGAAGAACTTTATTGATGGCACTACCAAATAAGGATCAACTGAAGTTCCATTCATATAAAGATGCAAAATTGCTCATGGAAGCCATTGAGAAGAGGTATGGAGGAAAAAAGGAATCTAAGAAAGTTCAGAGAACTCTACTCAAGCAACAATATGAGAACTTTGCAGGATCAAGTTCAGAAACAATAGATCAAACTTTTAATAAGTTACAAAAACTTATTAGTCAGTTGGAGATTCAAGGCGAAGTTATTACACAAGAGGACATGAACTTAAAACTGTTGAGAAGTCTTCCATCTGAATGGAAGACTCATGTTTTGATATGGAGGAACAAAGAGGAAATAGAAACCATCAGTTTGGATGACTTGTACAACAACTTAAAGATATATGAACATGAATTTGTAGGATCAAGAAAAACAAGCCAAAATTCATAAAATGTGGCTTTTGTGTCCTCCAACAGCACTAACAGCAACAACAACAGCAACACAAATGAAGCAGATAACACTACTTATGGAGTTAGTGCTGCTCATACTCAAAGTAATACTACATCTGGAGATAACCTTAGTGATGCTGTGATCTGTGCTTTCCTAGCTAGTCAGCCCAATTCTCCTCAACTTGCATTAGAGGATCTAGAACAAATTGATCCTGATGACCTAAAAGATATGGATTTACAATGGGAAATGGCCATGCTGACAATTAGAGCTAGGAGATTCATCAAGAGGACAGGCAGGAAGTTGGATGTAAATGGTCAAAGAGTTGGATTTGACAGGTCTAAAGTGGAGTGCTACAATTGTCATAAAAATGGTCACTTTGCAAGAGAATGTAGAGCTCCTAGAAATCAGGAAAACAAAGGAAGAGAGAATATGTCAGACCCCCAGACGGGGCCTGGACGGAATACGTGTCTGGAGGCGTGACTTTATTGAGCATCTCAAGTACAAAGCATAAAGAACGACCTCTAAGGGTACGTTTTGAAAAATAAACACCGTTGCAAAGTTTTAAAATAATAATAATAAGTTTTACATCGATTAAATTTAAAAGATTCAAAGTTAAAATGAGGAAGCTTAAATAAGTTCAACAACGGTATTTAAAGACATAGATAAATCTCTGGTAAAC
>BQNB010094336.1:2392-24243 GCA_026074375.1 Tanacetum coccineum | reverse complement strand
CAAAAAGCTTATATGCTTTTTAAAGCTTTCCAGCTTATTTCTGGCTTATTTCAAGTTTCTAAAAAAGTGCTTTTGTTAAAGTTGGTTTTTAAGCTTATTGAAAGATTTTGCAAAAAGAAATTTTGAAAAATAAAAAGCTTAGGAATTAGAGAAGTCAAGGGTGAGCAAGGCTCGAACCCCTGGCCTCAACCCAACTCCCAAGCCTTTAACACACACACTCAACACCAACTCGCCCTTGGGTATTTTCTGGTTATACTCTGAACAATTTAGTACTTAACCCTTGTTTCCAGTTTTAGCTTATTAAGCCTTTTTAGCTTTTTAGTAGCTTATTCGTTAAGCCATTTTCCAGCTTTCATTTTTCTTAGATTCTGATTTATTCAAAGTACTTTTCCTGATTTTTTTCAGATTTTTATAAAATAGTTTAATATTTTTTATAATATTTTTAGATTAAAACTGTTTTTAATTCATAGTAAATAAAATAAAAGTCAAAAAAATATAATTCTTTTTTTTAAATTTTCTTTTATCATTTAGGACTGTTAAAAATTAAATTTGCATTTTTAGGGTTAAAATTGTAGATTTTAGGTTTTTAAAGAACGGGTTTTGATCCCGTTTTCGTTTTTAGTGTTTTAACTTTAATTGCTTTCGTTTTTAGCGTTCCTTTACTTGTTTTTTCATTTGAATTATATAAATAGAATCCAAATCATATATTGATAATTCAAATACGCGATCTCGAACTTATTCCCAATTTTTAATTCGCACCTCGTCGGGAAACGACCCAGGAAGGTTTTTTGGGATTTTGCTTTGGGTAAAAGCAATTTTTCTTCTTAAAAGCCTCTTGGAATACTTACTCTCTCTATTTAATTGATATTATCCTATTATATATATTTATATTATATATATGTATATATACTAAAGGATTGCAATCAATTTTTGGCGCCGCTGCCGGGGAGGTAGTGAAACGATTATTGTGTACGTTTGAAGATTAGTGTTTGAAGACCCTTCCCCTATCGCTTTCATTTATGAATATATTTTTTTTTTCTATTACCAAGTAATCGAAAATACCAAAAAAAATCAAAAACCAACAAAACAAATCGTGTTGTTAATCGTTATAATCGGCTCACCTTTGATTTACAAACTATAAGGAGGGTATAAGGAGGGCTTGATCCAAGGAACATCGTCCAAAAAGGAAGAACGCTTTTAAATCGTTTCGCCGTGCTAATTCCTTCCGCTTTCTTGTGCGTAATTTAAAGAGCTACCGTGGACTTTTAACTTCCGGTTACCAAAAATATTGTGTTTTCATAATTAGTGCATGCGCACTCGTTCTCAAACCCATAACCGTCCTCAACAACAAGTCCCACCGACTTTTGTTGAACCCTTTGATCTTGAAGAACCAATTAATATTACCATTGAAAACAAAAATCAAAATCAAAATCATCAAGATCCTCCCGTAGTTACGATGGCCGATCAACGTACTATGGCACAATTGCTCCAAGCTCCCACCGAGGGATACGAGGATGCAATCGTTGTTCCCATAATCACCGCGGACAACTTTAAGCTTAAACATGGTTTGCTCACTCTTGTGCAAAATAAACAATGTTTCGGACATGATAAAGAAGATCATCATGCTCACATTCGATATTTCAACAAAATCACTTCTACGTTGAAGTTCCTAAACGTTCCGAATACGTCGATTAAGCTTATGCTTTTTCCATTTTCCCTTGAGGGGGCCACCGTGGATTTTGTTTATTTTGCGCTTCGAGAGCTGGAAATTCATTCGCTTATGATACAAATCCGAATTCTTTCGATGATTCTCAAAATCTTTTCGACTACCCTTCACAACCCCAGTATCAGACGTATTCTTGCGAGTTTTGTGGAAACGATGCTCATTATGGTTACGATTGTCCACCTCAAGTTTCGTTTATCTCTAATCCGGACCCGTGTTACAATCAAAACTTTGATGATTTTCCACAAACTTCACCAAGTGTTCCACAATAATTTCTTTGTTGTGAGACTTTTCAGTGTCAACCGATGAACCAAAATTTCTATAATTCTAATTCTTCTAGTTTTGACCAATTCCAACCCCCGCAGTATCCCGTCGTTCATCAACCTCCTAAAGAGGTAAGTATCAAGGAATTAAAAACAATGATGCAATCTTATTGTGAAATAATGAGTCAACGACGTGAGCAAGAGGCTATTCTTTTACAAGATGAGGAAAAACAAGAATTGTTAGCTGAAGAACATGCAGCTAATCCTTCCGAGCCTTCACCCGTCTCATATTTTTACAATGCTGACTATGATAATATTAGCACTCCGTCTACTACTTATACTATCCATTTAACCAAAAGTGCTACTATTATTACTAATCCTTCCAAGCTTACGCGACGTATCTATCATAATCACGACATTTTCTATGATGGTGATGATGACGAGGAACTTCTTCCGGATGAAATTAAAAGAATTCAACAAATTCTTAAAAGGACTTCGTTTGATGCAATCACACCCGACTTTCCGATTGCGGACTCTCTTAGTATAGGGAATGAGCATCTTAGCACTATTCCGGAAAAAAGGAATCGGACGAGATAATAAGTCTGTGTTGATAACCTTATCCCAACCCAAGTGGATCCGAGATTAACTAATACGAAAGTGAGTGTGATGTGCCCATTTGTGATGATTTTACAACTGTCTCTAATCCTCTCTTTTGATTAGCTGCAACGATTTCCCGCTAAGTGATACATATATTTATTCGAACCCTCTTTTTATGAAGAAATCATTTCTACTAAGATAGATCTGTATCACTTTAATGTCGAGTCTGATCTTATAGAATCTTTGCTTAATCGATACACTTTTGTTTCTCTTCTCCTAAGTTTGATTCCGCATTCTCGAGGAGATGTACTCCGAGAATCTCGTCTCATATTGATTTAATTCCATCCAGGAATTATGAAGCCGACCTTGATCCGAGAAAAAATTCGTCTTGTTGAGAGATTGTTGTATGATAATTCACTAAAAGTACCCACCCCCCTCGACCCCGTAAGAATTAATTCTAGAAAATTCCGATGACGACATAATCGATTCTTAGCCTCCCACCCATCATCCTTATCATATTCCGTTTAAGATAGTGACTCTCTTATGGAGAGCCACAAACCTCAATTCTCTCATCTCAGCCTCCACATATTTCTTACTTCGAACAGTCTCGACTGCATTCTCACCGGGCATTAGAATGAATGACTATGAACTTGAAGGGGATTCCTTTTTTCCATGAAATATATTGATTAAGCAATGATTCCCCTTCACTTCCTATAAATGAGTCATTTCATTTTGATGTTCCATCATCCCCTCGTCCTCCTGCAAAACCACCGGATGATGATGAAATTGAGCCCGATACGGAACTTTTGACTGCCAAAGGGTGGAGGTATTCAAAAACCTTAAGTTTGTATGCCTAACCTTTTTACCCACCCAACCCACCCTTTGTCCAGTGATTGACACTTTGCTTTCATTTTCATCCAAAAATGAGGACAAAGTTTATCTCTTATCTCATCGGGGCTTTAAAACTTTCCCACTTTCTTCTGAAAGCCTGATGATGATTTCTAGAGGGGGCATTCCTATCTTGGATGTTCCGTTTCTCCATTTCTATCCTCCTTGACCAACTCTAGTATGGGGGATCGAGTCAGGATCAAGACTCTGTTAACAAAAATAAGCGCTTCGTGGGTGGCAACCCATGCTTATCTTTATCGTTTTATTAATGAATAAGTGTGTTGTGAGGAGGCTCGCCTCTACCTTTCTCGTGTTTTATGGTTTTTGATTATCTAGGATTGCCCCGGATTATGAAGCCTCTCGTGCTCGTGGTTTTGTCCTTTGTTCACTAGAGCTTCAACATCCTCAGCTTCATTATGGGAATCCAATATCCAATCTTATCGACAAACCTTTATCTTTGAGCATACTTAATAAACGGATTTAGATTTACGTAGAGACCCTTCTTAAAACATTGAGGACAATGTTCAATTCTAGTATGGGGCGGATCTATCGATTTGATTGTGCCTGCAGTCGTTGTTTTCACGTAATCCCGTTTTTACCACCAAAATACCAAAAAAATGAAAAATTTTAAAAAATTTCAAAAATAAAATAAGTGTTTTATCACAATGTTGACTTTCCTGCTGGGTAGAATAAGAATAAATTTTGAATCGATCGAGCGTGTTGAGCTCTAGCTTGTCCCTTAACTTTTAGACTAAGCATTCGCGGATCTTTTTATTAAAGATTTTAAATTTGCGAAGAACGAGAAATGATAGAGTTAATTATAAGTTAGATGCTAAACAAGGATTAGTTGGAAATCTTAAGAGCTCATAAGTGTAGCTTGTGGCTTTTCTCTCCCATAAGCTTCTAATCGGACTAATAATACGTGATCTCTTCGAAAATTAAACTTAAATCAACAATTTTTGAAGTATAGTCGATATCAATAATTTTAGTTCAAATTTATACTTAAATTTTCTAAAAAGAAATTTTCTCTATATCGTGGTATTATATGTTAAAAAAAATAGGAGGTAATAATAATAAAAACTGTGGGCTAATAAAAGTTTACTGCATCTTGCCGGCTCACAACCGATGTTGCAGTCTTCTAAATAAGGCACATAGTAATTATCTGAGACTGATAAAAGTTTGCTTGCATCTTTTCCGCTTAACAACCGATGTAGCAAACTGCCTTTAGAAAGGTCAGGAATCCCTAGTTTAAAGGATGTGTAATTATATTAAGTGTAATAAATGTGATTTAATAAATATAGGGAAAATCTCTTTTTTTTAAATTTAAATATGTTTTTGAACTAAGACTGTTTCGTTTTAAGTTGTGATTTTATGTATATACGGGAAATCCAAGAGTTTTGAAACCGAAGGGACTGAGTCCTGATACTAAGTCCCTCTTTGTGTGTCAAAGCCCTGTCACTTAGCCGCAAGGTTGGGATGTGCCGAGACGAAAGTCACTACATGGGACGATCTCCCCTTCAAACTCATTTCTTTTGGGTGAAACGTGAAGCATAGAAATTTTCAAAACGTTTTTGATCATATGGTTTGAAATTCAATATAATCACATTCACAACTAAGATATAAAAAATGTCGGGAGCGAAAAATTACACAAGGTAAAAGTATGAGTAGTTAAGCATCTAACTTATATTAAAACGATTGATTTCGTTTTTAAGCTTGGTTTGGGACGAGTGAAAAATCGGGGACGGTGAATTTATCTTTTTGAGCATTTTAGGATTAAAGTGTTTTTTATTCTGTGACCCTTAAAGTTATGAAAATAACGAAAGTCCATACATTCATGTTAGTTGCTTAAAAAGAAAAATATAAAAAATAAGAAAAAGGAAAAATACAAAAATATGTGTGATAATAAGTGTAGATTTATAAAATTGGTCAAAACGGGGCTTTTCAAAGCTATTGATTCTTTAATTCCCCTTGATGAACACTTAGCTACTTTTCGAGGTAATTAGTCTAAGGGGATTGAGATTCTTGGTTTTCTTAAGTGTTTACTTATGGCATTGCGTGAGGATACGGTAATAGTTTAGTATGGGGGGATTTTGGTATGTGCTTAAATACACATACTTTTACATAATAAAACGACCCCAAATGACCAAAAACGGACATAAAATGCCAAATATATGCTTGTTTTACTATATATACTGTGCAGTTACTGGATATTTACTAAAGAACAAAAAACGAAGCCAAAACCGACAAAATCGAGCACGGGAATGGAAAGAGCGTGAAAAGTCAAAGTCAACCAAATAGTCAAAAGTCAAAGACGAAACCGATATCGAACAAATACTTAATGGGCCAACCCACACTCATCTAATGGGTCGGGTCAGCCCATTAAGCATATAGAAGACTTAAGCTTTTAAGCTTACTTATAATAAGTCCATGAATCCTAATTTAGCCCAAACCATTTAAACCTAAGCCCAAAAACCCACTTAACATTGTTAGCCCCAACATCCTTTAAAGTGTTTGCACAGTTAGTCCCTATGATTTTGCATCGTTAGTCCTAAAGGACTAACACTGTCAGTCCTTAACCACTAACACCATTAATCCTAAACCTAACACCCTTTAACACCCCGTTACCCCAATTGAACAAACAGCATCCCACATCCCTCTTTCCCGCCAACACGACAAATATCACTCTCATACTCACCCCACATCAAACCCTTCATCACATGGGCTCAATGCCACCTTAGCAATCCCACACAACCCTATTCGTCAAAATAAAAAACAAAATTTAAGGTAGAGATCATTTTACAATGGTGACCAAGAAATTTAGATGGCTGGAGATGGAAGCTTTGAAGCTCCTCACACAACAAACACAACAAGCACAAGTGCTAGCTAGAATTCAGCTATAAATAGACTAGCTTATTTCAGTTTTGAGAAAGTAATTTAGGAGTAGTGTAGCTTTATTTTTTCAGTCTTATTCACTGCTTTTCTTTACTTTAAATTATACTTTACTTTTCAAAGCAATGTAATTTTTAAAATTTTAATTAAATTCAAGTTTTAAGTTTTAAAATTCTATCAATTTTAATCATGTCTTTACTTAAATGCATTTAAGCTTAATTTATGTTCTAAAGCCATTTTCATAAGCTAATTAGCTCACTTACTCATGTCTAACTCAGTTAAGCTTTTTCAAAAGCTTAACTAAATTTTTACTCAAAAATCACCTCAAAAAGCTAACTTAGATGATAAGCTTACAAGGGAAGAGCTTATGGGTATTTACAGCTTATTTAATAAGTTGAGCTTGTAGATTAAGCTTGAAAAAGCTATTTGAGTCCTTGTTTAAGCAAAGGACTAATGTACACTTTCATTTTCATTTTTAGCTTATTTACTGTTCATTTGCTTATTTAAGCTTATTACTGCTTATGTCTGCTTATTTATGCTTATTTATGTTGTTTAATGCTTATGTATGCTTGCTTAATGTTTT
This sequence comes from Tanacetum coccineum, assembly GCA_026074375.1. Taxonomy (NCBI): domain Eukaryota; kingdom Viridiplantae; phylum Streptophyta; class Magnoliopsida; order Asterales; family Asteraceae; genus Tanacetum; species Tanacetum coccineum. The sequence continues at coordinate 17,300 of BQNB010094336.1, read as the reverse complement.
AATTTTCTTTGCTTAAGCTTTTCATTAAAACTACCAAATTTTAGTCTTTAATACTGCTTAATCTAGTTTGCTTATTTTTATTTCTTAATTTTATGTTCTACTTGCTTAAAAGTCTTTATTATACCACATGCTTAAACTGTTTTTGGTTTTCACAAGTTTTCTTAAGCTGTTTTAAGCTTAAAATGGTTTTTCAGATCCTTAAGGGGTGTTTGGGTCAAGGTTGTCAAATGGGTCAAAATGGGTATAAACTTGTTTTTGGCATTCAAGTCAGATTTAATAAGCTCTAATTAAGTCTTTAGGATAGTTTCTATAAGCTTAGAATAAGTTTTGTTAAGTTTTAAAGTTTGTTTTACCAAATAAGCAAGTCTGCTAGGCCTATGGGTTCTCAAACAACTTATCTGATGAACTTCCTTAAAGTCTACTTGAAGAGCGGATTTTGTGAGTTTCATTAGTATTCATTTGCAGCTGTCTTGAGTGTTCAATCTTTGGAGTGGCCTTTTAAACCTTTTTTTCTTTTTTAGCTCAAAAGTCATTCTAGTTTAGGTATTTTACTAGTTGTTCTTAAATGACCAATATTGCAGTTAAATTGTGGTTAGAATCAAGCTACACCTTGGTTAATTTTGATTTAAGTTAGCTTATTAAAGTATGGTTTTAATCTTTCTCAAGTTTTCAATTAGTAAAAGTCATTTTTTTAGTCTTAACTCTATTGCTGCAAAAGTAAATTTTCACACCAAGTCTAAAATTAATAAGTAAGTCTGTCATTTCAACAAGTCTTTTCTAGCTTATTTACTTATCCAATTTTTTTCATTATTTCCTTCTAATGTGTCTCTTTTGTTATACATCTTTGTAACTGCATTTTAGGCCTTTCATCGCTTATTCTCAAGATGCTTAAATCGTTTCCTTAAATATTAGCTTGAAATATTCATTTGTCCTTTAAAGAGTCATTTTCAAAGTTCACTGTTTCATTGCCTTTTGATGTTTTCAGCTTATTTGATTTACTTATTTTTATTCATTAGTGCTTATTAAGGCTAGGTTAATATCTATTTTCATCTTATTAGGTTTCTCATTGCTTATTTTGTCCTAGAATGTCCAAACAGCTTAAGCTAAATGTGATATAAGCTTATAAGCTCACTGTCATCCTTTTCCTGCTTATTTCTGGCTTATTAATCAGTTCTGTCACTAAGTCCTTTTTCAAAGTTTCTTATTTTAGCTTATAGTTTAGGTTTTTCAAAAAAAATGAAAAAAAATGGTTTGTAAAAAAGAGAGTCAATGGGTCCGAAACCTATGAATGACCTCCCCCTTTCATACATAAGCATTAACACCAACACCACACACAAACCTCTGCCTTGTGACGTTTCAATCACCTGTTTAGCTTGCAACATTAAATACATAACCCCTTGATTTAGCCATTTAGCTTGCAGCCTATTTTATCTTACTCCTAAGGTTATCAGATGCTGGTAACTCCGTTATATTTTCTTAAATTCAGCATGTTTCAAACAAGTACTTTTTTGTAATTTTTTTCAACATTTTAATTATAAATAGTTTAGATAATCACCTATTTCACATACATTCCATTTACATAACAACCCTTATTTCTCCAAATACCTAAACACGATCTCTAAATTACTAATTGCCTAATAAAACCTTAAACCGCCCCAACAGCCCCAGCACAAATATCGCAACTCCACAAAATAACTTTTTTTTTTAAATTTCTATTTATCATTTAGACTTGTTAAAAATTAAATATGCATTTTTTGGGTTAAAGTTGTAGAATTTAATTTTTTAAAGTAACGGCTATTTGAATCCCATTAGTTCGTTTTTTAGTGATTTATAGTAGCGTCCTTGAACATCCCAACTTGCTATCTCATTATTTAAGCAGTGCCTTTACTTGCTTTTTTGATCATTTTATATAGAATTAAAACCAAATCAAGTCTTCAGAATCAATTCAAACCATCAGCGATCACATTCCACAGATTTTCAATTACGCTGACCTCCTTGATGAAACAAGTCCCCGAAGTCTTTCTTTTTATTACAGTTTACTTGGTCAAAATTAAATTTCCCTTTTTAAAAGCCTCTTGGAATATATCATTGATATTTTTGATTTATCCTATATTATATAATTTAATATTATATATATTATTATATATTATAAATAAGTAAAAAGAAGTCAAATCAGTGGGCCTAATAAATACTGCATTACAACCTATCGCGACCACCAAATGACTAACATCGAGAGCACTCCAAGAAAGTTACTCCCTACCGGGTATTCCGCCCTTGGATTCACCCATAGTAACCCTTGATTTGATCTATCTTCTAGGATCACTAAAGATCAACAATAAAACTTAAAAAATTCCCCTTAGAAACCTACCAATAACCCCACCTTAGATCCCCGCATGATCTAGGATTGTATTCACGAGGATTACAATACTCTATTACAACCAAATTGAATAAGTTTTTGAAATTGGATGAATTCAAGTCCTAACCTTAACCTAGAAGAGACTCGATTCTTAAAGAAAGAGGTATTGAAAAGAATAATCCCGACTAATAACACACAAGTTAGATTAGGTATACATAGATGTGTGTGTCTCTCTTGCAGATATGTGGTAGTCTTCCATAGCAATTAATAAAAAAGGATAAATTAATAGATACAAGAAGTTGTTGGTACTTAGGGGACATGAAAGATAAAAAGAGAGAAAAATGTTTGCATGATGAGGAATACAAAGGCAAGAGCTTGAGGAATACAAAGCCAAGAGGGGCATTTGAAAGGCCAAAATCCCAAAATGGTAACAACCATTTCGAGAATGGCGCCTTAGCCATGTGTCAGCGCACTAGAAGCCTGACATGGTTTTTTGGGATTTTTGGCTTAAAATACACGTCTTAGCAAAACTCTCATATACTCACGCTTTAAAAACATTTGCACATCATCTTTACAAATATTTCACTTTGACAAAAAATATCTTTCATGAAGTAGTTCGAAGAAGAATTAGAGATTAATTGTCCAATATCAAGAATAGACAGAAAAACTATTGAGCAAACATGTATGTTTGGGCTATTCCCACAATGTAAATGAGCTTAGCTTAGAGAAAAACTAACCATGGGTATTAAAGAAGTGTATATTTGAGTATTTGGCTAGATTAGAATAATTGGACATATCCAATAATGGATATCCTTGGCTCAAAAAGAGTAAGTGAGTATGCTTGGAATTGGGTAATCTGAAAATTTTAGAATACAAATGTAATTAAGCATTGTGTGGATCAATAAGAGATCCTCAGTAAAGAGTTTGCATGATTCAGTGGTTGGAGCCAAAAATTCAAATTTGAATGTGAGAATGTGAATTGACAAAGTGTGTAGGGGAAGCGTTGTGAAGTATGTTTTGAGGTGTTAATTTAATTTCAAAATCAATAGTCGTATGTAGTGAGTATGAGAATAAGTTTGAGTGTGAGGGTGTGAATACAATTATCCAAATTCATTGAATGTCTTCTGTGTGAGAAATTTGAGTGATGAAGATAGATGAAAATAAGGCAAATGTGTAGCCTGTAGAAGAGTAGTATGTGATTTATAGAAACGAGTCCTTAGTGGAAAAGTGTTTAGGGGAGCCAAGGAAGGACAACAATAAAAAGAAGGTACATTGTGTAAAGATATGCTGAGTTGTCCCCCATTGGAGTTAATTGAAAAAAAAAGGTTGATATTGCGAAAAAGGTTTACGCTTATGTTGTTAGTGATGATATCTATTAAGAGTGATGAATGAAAAGTGATGGTAATTTAAGGCTTGTATTGAGTTAATAATCACATTGCACTCCGATTAAGAGATAAAATATATGGCCATGATGAATAGAGAATGATTTGAGGGTGTGTATATAATTTGAGGATTGTGTGGGAATGTTGAAGTATAAATACCGCATTTGTTTATAGAAATAAGGATTAACAAATGATGTAGAAAAGATTAATAAGAGAGAAGTGAGGTGTAGGAGACATTAAGAAACAAATATTGAGTTGTAAAATTATTTTTATATAACAAGATATGAAGGTCAAAGTAGAATTAACCTTCAATACCACAAACTCAATTATGTCATTAGACTTTAATCCGGATGATTATCAAACAATGGATTTGATCACTAATCATCTGGATGCTAACAAGTTAGATTCTTGCATCTAAGTAAAGCATATCTCATAAAACGGGAAAGGAGCGATTTACGTAAAGTTGACATTTGATCTTAGTATTGACACCAATAAGGAGTTAAAACACGTTACATGATTATGAACACGAAATTCGGATAAGGTCAAATGTTACAATACTTATGATTTAATGGTATAGTTAAAGTAGATACATACTAGGTGTAGTAAAAATGACTTCTGTCAGCCTTGGCTAGAGGCGTTTGATAAGAGAATTGAGTTGGCGTTTTGTTGAAAAACAGGAGGATTTGTTTTTGCTCCTCTCTAGGTCTAAACCTCATTTGGAGTGTTCCTAAATCCTCAAGTATCATGTACATACCTTTATTGAAGTTTCCAAATGTGTCAGGAAAGAGAAAAGCCGACAAAACAATTCTGTAAAAACGGATGTCGTGAGTGGCTGTGCCACTTTGACGCTGACCACCGCGCCAGAGTCCCATGTCCGGTTTTCTGGCTTGTGCGTATGTGTTTTTTTATTTTAAGTGTTTCGAATGTTTATTTGTCATCATTAAAACATAAAGGATATCCGAGTCAATGTTGCACCAATAATTATTATTTTTAGTACCCATTTAGTTATGTTCAACCTTAATTGTTATGTATATTGCTTGTATCTTTAATACTATGCTAGACTAAATTTATTTATTTAGGATTGCATGAAACTTAGTTTTTGATATTTAATCTAGTGTCTCTTATTAGTGGTGTGTGTGTTAGCAGTTGAAAACTGGCTAGGATCATAATCTAGTTTGAACGGCAACTAAAAACACGTCTGATTGATGCCTTGTCTTAGGTTATTAGTTAAAAAGGGTATTTAAAGCTTATACTATGCTATTGGATGTATTTGTAAGCAATCTGACAGGTGTTATTCTCTTAGGGTAGTATATAGGCATGGGGCGGGCTAAACGACAATAAGTAATAAGGAATACTCTACATTACACTAGCAATGACATGACAATGCAATATATTAGATAGAGTGATGCCTAATTTCTTTTAATAAAAACTACGTCAGGTTTTTGATGTGTCATTGTGTAGTTGTTATTTATGTATCAAGTTTTACTATTTATTTTATGCCGACTATACCTAAAAACAACACTTTAACGAGCAGTGTACCCGATCAGATGTAGCTTCGTTGGTAAGTAGGGTATTGATCACTAAGAGCGAGAGATTTAATATCTAATTTATCAGTATTTTAGTTATCTATGTTAGTATTAATTAATTAAGCCTAAGCTAATGATGAAAGGGGGTTTCAGCCTGAGAGACTGGCATGATTTTGGTGTCTAATCTAAGGTTTTGATGACAATTAACACACACAAGTTGATAGACAAAAGATAAAGAAGCGATCGAGCCTTATGTAAGGAAAATGATATTAGCCATGTTTAATTAAATAGAACGTTGGTTTGATTATTTAGTGCAATGAATGACTTATCTCGAGGGTAATAAACATTCTTAACTTTGGCCAGTACTTACTTCCTAAGACCTAAACACAGATTGAATCCTGTCATAATTAAAGCACCGCATAAAGTATTTTATTGTTGATTATAATCTTACTTAGGAGTTAATTACTGATCTTATTAGACCCTAGCCCCATCGGACTTTTACTAACTTAACTTGCATATATAGAGAGCTATCCCTAACTCTTACCTACCCCACACAACACCGAAGTTGCAACGCATTAAATATGTAGGACTAGACCCAGTTGAATGATAGGTCTCATAATTAAGCACGTAAACGAGTATGAATTAATAAACATAATCAACAAGCAACGATAAATTAAGCATTCGAGATAAACAAACTAAACATTATATTATCATAAACATGGCTAATACCTAAAGGTATTAGCCGATAGTCATTGCAACAATACACGAATTCATAGATGAACGATTAAAGTAAAGAAAGATTACCCTAAATCCGTATGCTATATAAGTGTAAAATATTACAGAGTTTCCCATTGATTGGAGCCACATTTGCAGACCTTTTTGGCTTCCCTAGAACTTCCTTGGAAATCGAACTTGAGGCTAAAACAAACCCTAAATCGTTATTTAAGGTTATGGTAATTATTGACTCAGAAAATTGGCGAAAAACGGCGTACTGAACTCACTACGAGAATCGGGATTGGTTGGCGTATGGCTACACGCAAAAATATTCTAGAAATTTCTTGGGCAGTTTTGGATACCCATATCCACTTTTGGATACCCATATCTATATACGCCATATCCATTGTCTAGAAGGTATCTTGGGTGGTCATTTGCACATGGTGAGAGTTTAAGTGGGTCAAAATGAAGTTAGAAAGGGTGCGGGTCAGTTTTGGGCTCGGCATGGTTTTCAAGAGTCTTTCCAAGGTACATTGTGTTTATAATGATTAAGGATAGATGAAATAGGTTGTTAAGGTCTGGTATTAAAGTAATTAGCAAAGATTAGCAATTGGTTTGGGTTAAAACGGATTAGAATTGAAGAAACGAGGTCACGGGTTCAAATAGGGCTCGTTTAGGGTTTTCTTGACTTTCTAGGTTTATATTTCTTGTACATTGGGTCAAGATTGATAGATTATTGATCCTAGGTAGTATATTAAGGATAAATAATAATAATTGATAGGTGGTTTGAGTTAAAATGGGTAGAAAATGAATAAACGGGTCAAAATGATAATTAGGGCATAATTAGGGTTTTCTGGATTCGTTAAGGTTTTCTAGGCTTTGATTTCTTGCACATTGCCAAGTTAATGATAGATAATGATTTGTAAACTTATTTTATGAGTTTACAATGGCCCTTGGTTGGTTATTTGGGATTAGAATGGTTTAAAACGAGTAAACGGGTTAAATGAACCAATTAGGTACATTTAGGGTTTCTAGGATATGTTTTACGTACAAGTGAAGTAAAATGATGAAGTAATGATGAAATAATGATTGAATAGGATTGATATGATTGTAAAATAAGTTATTACAACTTATTTGAGTGTTGGTTTGGGTTTACAATGGATAAAAGCCAAGAAACAGGTCATGGTTTAGAAACTAGCTCGGTTTTAGGGTTTAGGGTTTTGAATTAGGGTTTTGAGTGTAAAAAGATGTATGAAAGCTTATGAATAGAATATTTAGGGTTTACATCTTGTAAAATGAGTGTAGTAGCTTGAACATAAGTGATAGTGAAGAGATGAGGATGAAAACGGAGGTAAAACGGCTATTTTAGGGATTGAGCTTAATGACTTATGCATTGAGCTTTTAAGGACTTGTACTTTGATTTAAAGAGATTATATATTTCAAATGAGATGTTATATTACTTGTACATATGCTTTAGTAGCTTGTGCATTCACTTTAGGGGTTAACCCTTCCATGAGATTAGGGTTTAGGGCATCCGATAATGGTTTAAAGCCCGTTTTGATATGATGTTGCAAATAGTACCTTTTAGGAATAATGTACCTTGTAATAATGATATTATGATATTAACTTGACGTGTCATGATGTTTACTTGAAATATATGAAGATAGGATTGCCATACGTAGGTTGTCCGAGTCTGTTAACTTAATGTAATGTAATAAAGCGAAAAAAATTTCCCTGAAAAAGGTGAGTTCATATATAACTGATAGATTGTACATCATCTAACTTAATAGATGGATATTTACATTTATGAAAATTGCGGGTTGTTATAGTAATATCAACCACTTTTTACAAAACTTTACATCATTGATTTTTTGTAACGTATCAACGAATAATCGATCCTTCTAACTGATTCCTTCGGTATAAATTTCTTTTGAATCGACTATTTTTCTTCCTTCGCTTTTTTTTCAACAATACATGATAAATCTCGGTTTGATTCCACCGTTTTCACTTTCATAATTCGTCCGGATAATCTTTCCTTGTAATATTCTTTCTTCGGACATAATTCATTTTTGCGAAAGTAGCGAAACTTACGAGCTACATAACTTTCCCATTGCATTGTGCAATTTCTCGACCATCACAGAGATAGAAAAATTTCACTTTGACACAGGAAATACAAAACTTTACACGAAAGCGACTAGCAACATAGAGAAATAGGCTTAATCTACACGGTAGGCTAAGGTGCAAAGGTGTAACAAAACATATAATATGGTATACAAAAAGAAAAGAATGGCTCAACAGGTTGTTCTAGGGGATTTTACTCTAAAAATGAGAGTAATCAAGGGTTACACAGGAGTTAACTAACCAGTGAAGTTAGTTATTTTTACGACATGTAGGCTATTTGGTTTAATCCTAGAAATTTATCAGTTGAACATGTTCTTCCATCTAAATCCATAGTACTTATTATGGAGGTCTCGAGTGATATACCAGGCCAAGTTCTAAAGTCCACTACATCACCGACACACTCATTATTTTGTGGAATTTAGTAGACAGTTTGGAAACGGAATAGGCTTAATTCTCACAATATGTATCAAGGGTTATAGTGCGCTAGGTAATGTAACTAGTGATTTTTTTACAAAAGCCATGCTAATTTTTTTTAAAATTTTGACCGTTTTTAAGCATTTTGCATGTTATTTTGTAAAAGAGGACAAGTACGTTCTAATTCTCTATCCCCCCACTTAAATTATACAACGTCCTCGTTGTATATATAAAACAATAAAATTATAAAGGAAAAATAGAATTAAAACGGAAAACTCCCTGATGTTTTGCTTGTGATAATTCTCCATGATATGTTCTTGAGCAAAAAGTGTGTTGACTAGGGCTTTAGAAAGCCCGGATAAGTTCAACACAAGTCTTTTTCAGCATATATCATATCATAGTTTCAGCAAGGCCCTGCATAAAAGATTAGAAGACAAGTGCAAATTCTATCTAGCTACAATGGTACAAGAAAATAATTAAACACTCAACTGTACAGGGGTCAATACGCCGTATCCCAAACCCTAGGATACGCCGTATTGCTCCTATGGAAACAATTAAATTACTGGAAAATAATTAAGTTTAAAGACTGATAACATCCAGAAATGCAAACGCCGTATCTAGAGGTGTTCGATACGCCGTATGCAATGTCTGGGAAGACAGACTCGTGCAGAAAATTAAATTTCAAATAATTAAATGCGATAAACAATTAAAATGACTGGGTTGTCTCCCAGGAAGCACTTTTATTTTAGCTGGTTTTTAAGTTTGACCTTTTTTCTCTTTTTTCGTTCATGCCTCGCCAGGTGTTGTTATGACCCATCCATCATCAATAAGACGTAAAGTTCTCTATAAGCATTGAGGCTATCCTTTAAGTGTTTGAGGTATTCGGACTCCTTTATGGTAATGTACTCCTCGTCATTATCGAATAAGTACTTCATCTTTTTGAATCTCCTTACCTTGCAGTTTGATGGTTCTGGAAAGATAGTAATAAAAGGGGAAATAGATCAAAGGTCGGGCTGAGCATCGGATGAGGGGGAAGCGAAGGTTTAGCATCCCTGTCCTGGCCTGACCGCGCCTCTGGGAAGGGCATCCGTGAGCTACCGAAGAGGGTGATATAGAATGCCTAATAAGTATGGCCGCTGGCATCCATGGGCTGTGTCATGCAGGAGATCAGCCAGGTAGAGACTCTAGTACGTGGGCTCGGGGGGGGGGGTGGTAAAGCTCGTCGGTCAACTCCCTTACTCCTCGCAAACACTACAACCCGACCGCAAGTCATGTACCTCCTCCTTAATCCTCTGTGACATAGTCTAGGGCTGGGGAGTGAGTGAAGGTGGTGGAGGTGCCTGTGCCGGTGCTGGAATCTCCTGAGCGCCCTCCTCGGCTGCTGGACCAACCTCATCAGCCCCATGGGCACCAGTCGCAGCAGCCTGCTACCTCTCTGGTCCTTGGGCTACCCAAGACCATGTGTCACCGAACCTCGTGCAGAAGTTGAGCCTCCCAAGCTCATGTAAATCAATCAATAGGAAGCTTCTCTGGGTGTACTAACTGCAACCTCTCAATCCCATCGTCAATGTGTACGAATGCCAAAAAGCCATATCCAGACACCCAAGAAGTGACCTCCTGAAAACCCTGGCTCGCGCTTCTTCCCTTACCTCGCCTCAGCATAGCTAAAATTAGATACTACGCTAATAGATTGGGGACGATAGAATCCCTGCGGAAACTAAAACCCATGCTGAGGATGTAGAAGAGATTAACATCGGTCACCTTCTCAGGTGCCTGTCCCCACTAGAAATACTGTAAGCAATCATCTTGTGGTATAATCTCCTCACAAGGTCTCGAATAAGAACATAAGAAGGGGCGGGGCCCAAGAAGTCTCTGTCATTATGAGATCGCGATCCATATATTGCCCTAAGATCCCCCTTGTCGGGGATCAATCTATCACTGCCATCCCAGTAGGCTCCGAACCTAACCTCTGCCATCTCCTGCTCCGTGTGTAATCCTAATGCCAAAATAAACTGTCTCCATGTCATCCTCTTCCTAACACCTCCCAACTGGAAACACAGTGTATCAACAACATCCAGTCCCATCTTTGTATCACTCATCCTACAAGTACTAAGAAACTCCAAAATGAACTCGCAGACCAAAGGTGCTCGGATCCCAAATAGTCTCCTTCAAGCGTGACTCACGAACACCTATTTCCCCTCTCCCCTATTATACACCATCCTTAACCTCACTGCTAAATCCTGCCTCATCTCAGGAGTCAAACCCTCAAAATCTAACACATGAACCCGGTTAACCAGCTTGCTCCATATCGTCCTCGAAGCCTCGGCGCGAAACTAGGTCTATCCCCCTCTATGAAATCCCCTCACTGGTATTTGAGCCAAGTGTCTCTGATCAACAGCGTGTAAGTGGACCATATTTAGAAAAAAATTTTAACCAAATTAGTTAAACATAAAATCATTGATACGACGTATCATAAAGGATACCCGTAAATGTAAAGGTCCTGAGGTCAATAGCCGTATATATTCAAGAGAATGCGGCGTATAGGAGTTAAAACATAGACCCTTATATCAGATCAATACGCCGCATTTAATTCGTTAGATATGTTGTATTGAGGTTTAAAATTTGGGTAAAAAATGAGGCAATACGTTGTATCCATGTTACTTGGATACGCCGTATTGCTTCTGTAGTTTAAAATCAAAAAGGGGTTTCCCTCATTTTATCCAATGTAACCTAATTATACCAATAGTGCCATATTCACTGAGTTCTAGTGTTCATAAAAGGAGGGGGGAAACATATAATAGTCATGTGAACCCTAATTTTAAAAATCTAAACCCTAACCCTAATGCATAATTGAAAGAGAAGAGAAAGGATTAAAACATACCGTGTGTTAGGATCTAGATGATAAAGCAAGAAGTAGATTGGGATTTAAGTTTTTAGGGCGCGGTAAAAAAAAAATTGCTTGTGAGTAAAAGTGTATGTGTAAAACTATCCAGCGTATTAGCTGGGTTTTTATACCTACGATGGATACGCCATATAGGGATTTGTCTGATACGCCGTATCAGACATTAATTTGATACGGCGTATAGGTATACCTATATACGCCGTATGGAGACCAACTTTTCAAAGTTTTAACAAAGGAAAACGTACCTTGGCCTTCGCAATTTTTATATGAGAACCATCCTTGTAATACCGCTTAGGGTCAAACAGAATGCCAAACGACACATACAAATTTATAATGAGAAAGAATAGCATGTCGTTTATGCAATAATTCCAAATCACGATATTTATTTTTAAGTTTATGACAAAGCTTCCCATTCTGAAAGTTTTAATGATTTTATCATGACTTGTTTCAGAAAGCCCATTCAACCTACGTGTAATTTCATTACCTTTGAACAACTGTTTTTTAATTATATCGAATCATTATCATACATTTCGGATGAGACTATGACTTTAAATCATCAGGATGAATAATGTCGAAGAGAAATAGATCATTAAAGTGCAAAACATTTTGTTCATCTTCGTCGTATTCAGACAATGATGTTTCATCGTTTAAATTAAATTCATCGATATGTTGAGGGTTTAAAATCGGTTCAGTTAAATAATCTAATTTAGACGTTTGAGCATCACTGTAAACGATGGCTGGAAATTCATTTTCAAAATCTTTAAAGAAGTCTAAATCATCACAATAATCGACCAAAAGGTTGGGTGACGAAGGCATATTGTCATTATCATTTCCCGAATCCGATTTTAAATCATTGACTGAAATTATCTTATACGAAAATGAATTTTCATCGAAAATTACCATGTAATCTTCATCGTCGGATTCGTCTAATGATATTCTGAAATCTATCTTGTTTTCGTTCAGAGGACATACCGTAGGCTCAGACGGGAGTGCTGTTAATGTATTATCAAAGACTGTGGCTGGAAATTCAGTTTCGAAGTCAATGAAACAGTCGTCCTCATCTTCATAGTTTTCAACTTTCCCGAATGTGGCAATTTGCCAATTAAATGTTCGACAATGTCTTTGAGCTTTTTCTTTTTCAAGTCTGATGTAATCCTCCATGGTGATATTTGGGTCGTCCATTTTACCTATAATCAACTTGCAATAGAGAAAAGGTGAAATGGACTAATACGCCGTATTCAGTAGACTGAATACATCGTATTGAACAATGCAAGAATTTAAACAAACAATTAAAACATAATGCGAATAAATGCAAACAGAATTTAAATAATTAGGTTACACTAAACTAAATTAATTAATGGTTAGAAATATTAATAAGAATAAGGTTTAATTAATTCACTCCCCGGCAACGGCGCCAAAAACCTGATGTGTTGTCGTGTAGGGTCAATTATTTGATTATCAAGTTTTAAATTTATATTTAGCCGACAAACCTAAAACAACACTTTAACGAGCAGTGTACCCGGTCAAGATGGAGTTCGCGGTAAGTAGGGTGTCAAAAACTAAGAGTAGAACATTAATCATATATTCTATTAGTATTTTAATTAGTCTATTTATTGGTTAAACCTATGCTATATACGTTGTTTAATGATATGGGGGGGAGGGTTCAGCCTGAGAGACTGGCACAGGTTTAGTGGAAACAAATATCAATTCAATACACAATAAACACAAAAGAAGAAAATCAGAAGATAGAAATGCAGTACAAGCCAAATGATAGAAAACTGTATTAGCCATATTAAATCCGGTTCAATGTTGGTTTGTTTGTTTTAGTGCAATGATTTACTTATCTCGAAGCGGCATATCATTCTTAAGACATAAGTGAGTCATCAGCCTAAACCTAAACACAATTATACACGACACAAATTAAAGAAGCGTCCACATAAATCAACTTTAGTTTAATTATAAACTATCTAGGGAAACACAAGCAGTGTGATTCCTGTTAAAACCCTAGCCCAACGGACTTTAACCCCACTCAATGTTTTACGGTGTTTTTTATATACTGTAGTCCTACTATTCAAATCTTTATCAGTTAATTAAGAGCATGAATTCTGAAAACATAAACGAAACGGGTCACCTACGTCCAACTAACTCAAATTTAAAGACAAAGACGGAACATTATTTGTGATCCTAATTGGTCCATTTAATACAAAACACAATAGAGAAGCAATCCCGAAATCTAGATTACTTTTTAGTACCACTAGACGCCAGTTAAATGATAGTCGCATATTCAAAACGTACATAACACGTATGAGTGATTAAACGTAATTAAATAATTAACGATAAAATTTCGATTTTAAAACAAACCAAACATTGAACTTTCATTAAGATGACTAATACTCGAGGTATTAGCCCACTAACCCATGTTAATTATACAAGCGTAAATCAAATCAATTGAAATTCGAACGATTAAGAGAGTAAAAATTACACGATGTCTTCTATGGTTCTGATCAATGCTTGACCTGTGGCATGATCCTTTCTTCTAAAATTTCGTCTTTATTATGATGTTTGGTAATAAAGAATATGATATTGCACACTGAAAACTTGTTTTTGAGTCTTCTATTTATAGTGTCTGAAAAAGACTCGATACGCCGTATCTGGCAAGGTCGATACAGCGTATTGGGCTGGATTCCTTAGAGTGTGCGCTACGTTCATAATCAATCAGTGACATCATTCCCAATTTACTTGATTTACTGTATCTTTGAATAGTTATCTTCATGGATACAGCGTATGTAGACAGAAAGGATATGTCGTAATGGGAATTGGTCAAACGCGTTTTTTTGTAAAGTTTTGGCGCTGATAGGCCGTATCTCTTTTGTTGGATACGGCGTATTGGTCAGAAATTAGTAATCTTCAAATATATTCGTTTTAACTCCAAATTATGCGCCTTTTAGCATTTCTTCACAAAACACTCCTGAATTACTGCATTTATCAACTTTAAAGCAATTAAGTACCAAATAATGCAATAATTATATAAAAGTGGGCAAAATAAATGGGATAAATGATATAATAAAGTGACGTTATTTGATGTTATCAGTTAGTAAAAATCAAATTTTGGCAAAACCCCAAATTATATTTTTCAAACAAAATTCTCATGTCTTTCAAAACCAATTTTGGTTAACTTTATTGTTAATATAACTTAAAAATGTTCATCATGCATTTGATCTCACAAATGTTTATACAAAGTGCACAAGTAATGTGCATCTTGGTCCCATTTGACTAGAGCAATTTCAAATGTTTTCAAAACAAATGTCAAAATCCAAATAATCACTTCACTTCATATTGATGAACAAGAAAATAAGCTAGGAGATGAGAAGATTTGTAAAGAGAGAAACTAGAAATTAGGAGAGTTTACTTGCAAAATGAAAGACTAACAAATGAACCAACCCACTCTCCATCCATGGAGAGTGGTATTTATACCTAGACTAAAAGGCTTACT
>BQNB010094335.1:0-26146 GCA_026074375.1 Tanacetum coccineum | reverse complement strand
TAATAAAACTTTTCTTTTAATTAGAAAATATTTTGTATAATTTATTTTGTGAAAATCTTTTGTAAAAATGTAATAGATGCGAGAAAAATATTTTCTTCATCACTAATCATGCTTAATGATTTGTTTGTTCATACCTTAATTGACCACTAATCATAGAAATATAATTTTACGATTAATAATTTGTAATCGTTTAATTTTATCATAAACAGTTTTACATTTTGTTATTATCAAAACGTTGAGAGGTCAAAAAATATAAATAACATTTTTAGACATTATTTGTATTAACAATCTTCCCCTTTTGATGATGACAAAATATAAACTCATTTTGTATAAAATTAATAGTTACACATTATTAATGAGTTTTGTTCCATTTCTCCCCCTTTTTGTCGAATTCAAAAAGGATGATCGTCGAGTTGTTGTAGGAAGAAAGAAATTGACGATATCAAGACTCCCCCTTGATGTATGCTCCCCCTTGTTCGGGGCACCAAGGGATCGATCTTACGAAAATTATGTGCTACAACACAAAGTTAATAATACAAGTGCAAGACAAATATCTTGTGAAGCAACACATGAGTTTTAAGTCACCCAAAAGAGAGTTTCATTCAACCAACAAGAAACTCATACAATAGCAAATGCAACTAATACATTCATACAACATAAAATAAAACTACAACATTATAAAGACATAATAAGGCATAGATCTACACTAGTGAATTCTTGAAAAGTAGAAGATGACATAATCAAAAGATGGGTTGTTTATTATTAGGTAAACTTGAGCATTTGAGATTGCTCAATGATGGTGAGGAGGTTGTTATTGAGGATGGAAATTGAGTGGAAAGACCAATGATGAGAGATTTGATACAATTTAGGTCATCTTTTAATGTATCAAATAGATCTCAAGTATCCAAGCAACAATGACAAAATTCTGAATGAAAGTTTACTTGATCTAAGGAGGATAGAGGGATATATGGTGAGGTGGGAGGTGAAGGATTTATAGCTTCAATTGCTTGTTGTAGATTAATCTCAAGGATATTAGACAAGTGATGAAGTTCATGTACAACTTGGTTTGTTTGGAGATGTTTTGTTCGGAGGTAAAAAAAAGAAGGAATGGTGAAAATTAGTTGTAAATGAGAGTATGTTATTCCTAATTAGTGGAGGAGATGGTGGAGATTGTGACTTTGTCTCAAGCTCAAGAATGGCCCTTTGGAATTTTCAGAGAAGTCCATGAGTGTATTTGCGCTAGAGGATGACATTGAGAACTTGATGATGAGAGGAAAGATGTAGAAGAGATGTAGATTGATATGTGAGAGAATGAATTTTTACATAGAAATTTTGGGAAAGGTATGGTATTGGAAGAATGAAGATTATAGAATGTTTTGGTCTAGAAAGAAAGGACGAGTTGGACCTAAGTAAAAGTAGGTCAGAGTTGCAAAAAGAATAAGTGACGGAAAATTTTCATGTTTCTTGGATGGCGGTCCCAAAATCAGTGGCGCGTAACCATATTATATTAGCAGCCGCCCAATATATAAGGGAAAACCATTTTCTGGAGATTCGCAAAATTTTCCAGAAGTTTTAATTTTTAGAGTGGTTAATAAGAATTAGAAGGCGATTATGGCATTTCCATTACTTCAAGAATCACATAATACATCTAAAGAGAGATAAGTCATGTAATGGCTCCAAGATGGAAGCATAAAAAGACTAAAATGTCTACAAATGTCACAAAAAGATGGCAACCATTTAAAAAATAAATTAGACACAGTAATACACGGTTATGTTAGAATAAATCTTCAATGGGACTCTAATAACTGCCCAACAGTACTAAAGGAGATTGGTACTGCCAAACAAAGTTATTACGCAATGTTACTTAATACCTGCTAGTAGAGAGTTAGAACTGCTAAATGGTCAAGCTGCTGAAATGAAGATAAGAATGCATGGAGATTATTTCAAAATGTTTATATTTGAAATGTAACTGAACCTAAATGATAGGCTTATATCTTGTAAAAGGATCCTTGTATTTCTAAAAAGGAAGATCCTAAGTTTTAGAATATATAACTTTTCAATCATAGAAACTCTTAAAGTAATTTTGTAATAGCTTCAAGGTTTGTAACCCATCACTTGAATAGTACTCGTATTATTTTCAATAATATGAACATGTTGTTTTGCCGTTCATATGTTTGTTTCTCCTCATTACACTGTTTCCCATATAGTAATCTTCTCTAGAGTATCAAACGTGTATATTCCGCAAACACTTGTTTGGTTACAAACAAAAGTTTCTATCTTTGTTATTTGGATTCATCCAAGGGTAACAAACTCATTTACAACGAAAGATCAATCAAGGCGTGGTGATCGAACAAGTTGTATCAAGAGCCCTGTGCTTTGAGAAACTTTGATCTAGGAAATGATTAGTAAAAGTTCACAGAACAATCGTTGCAAAACTTCCCAGCTCAAACTAGGGAGATATGAATATGGAAATCAGAATCAAGCAGTACTCAGATCCAAATAAATGCATTATGAGAGGTAATAGAAAATGGAAAATTCATGGGTACTATTCTGTTACAATACACCAAATCGTGTCCATCAACAACAATTGAAGATGACTGGCCATCTACTACTTGTAGAAAAGATTTGCAAGAAGAATGATGTAAAAGCCAGAAGTCTTTCCTCCTCAGGCACTCACCCAAATGAACAATCAGCTTTACTTTAACCAGTATGTTGATGCTCATCTATTTGTTTGCTATTAAAGCTCACTTTGAGGAAATGATGCAACAAAGAAGACACAGAAGGCTTTACTAAAGCAACAATAATGAATAACATTAATGCTACAAGCTAAATCTTTGGGACTACTATCTTAACAGGCTTCAAATCTTGGTTAGAGATTTTTCATTCTATGTGTAATACCCTCCCAAAATCTGAATGTAATTTTGAAAGCTTACCTCTGAATGGGATTACACATGTGGTAGTTGGAGAACAAACCCGACTTAAAACTATGGGTTTGGATGATTGGTCAACCATTTAAAATTGTTACCGCAAAAAGTTAAGAGAACTGCTTCTGCTTAACCAATGATGATAAAGAACTTGGCATTTCAAAACCACTTCTAGTCCAAAGCAGTACTAATACTATTAATAACTGTTAAAACGGAGTTAGTATGCAACACCAAAGGTTAATACGCTATACTGAACAGGACTAGTACTCCTAGTTTTTAGTGCGCCACAGTTTATGCATTCCCTTTTCCACATCAACCTCAGGGTCTGAATTAGTTCATGAAGATCTTGAGCCAAACTTTCATGTTGTATTTGAAAGAAATGGATCTACAGTGGAATATGCACTACTAGCATGATGGCTAGAAAGTTCACTACTCAGAGCGAACTGAAGGAAGATCATCATTGAGAAGCTAGTCACGCTGGATATGATCAAGTCAAAGTAGAATGTTTCAACTGTCATAAAAAATTTTGGGACATTTTGCTAGGAAATGCAGATCACCAAGAATAAAGAGACAACAGAAATTGAATCAGAGCTCATCAAAGCATAAGGATTGAAGATGCTTCTGAAAAGGCAATGTTGCTATAGATGGTGCTAGGATTGATTGAGTGAATGCATAGGATGAAATTCAAGAAACATGCCTCCCATGCATTCACCGAATTCTTAGGTAATCAAATGAATAAATCTTGTTTGCAAAATTATGAAGCTCTAAAGAAACATAGATGATTGTAACTTGTAATTAGATGTACGGTTTTAAAGCAGCTACATAAAAAAGAGGTTTAATCATTTTAGAAGCCCAAGTAGTTAAATATAAAGAATCTGAAGTCCTATTTTCTGAGGAAATTGCTTTGCTTAAAAGAAGTGTAGGTCACAAAGAATATCAAATGGGATTACTTAAGACTGAACTTGAAAAGTTAAGGAAGAAAATGAGGGGTTTGAGTTTAAGATTGCAAAGTTTGAAAAATCAACAAAAGACTTTAGATCAGTATCTTAGCAGTCAGATAACTACAAAGCATAAAGGATTAGATACAATGATTGTCTCCCCTCACCAATCTTCCTTTGTTTCTAATAGACCAACACCTTTAGACTTATCTATTCAGTCTTGAAGAATTAACCAACCCTAAGGTAAAATGAGTATGGTTCTAGGGATTTCAAGCTTCAAAAAAATCAACCCAATGTTTGTGATAGAGAGTTAGATAATACTAAGAGAAAATTGAATGACTCTTTAAAACAACAACAGACTGATTCAACTCGAAACTCGCTTTGTTACATCTTCACATTAAGGTAATAAAAAGATTGAAAGAAAATTTTTCCATCTGCTAATCTGTTAGGAAGAAGAACCTAAAAAAGCTATAGAGAATAATGAAGCTCCAATGATTGAAGATTGGGTGTCAATGATGAGAAAAGTAGGAGCCTAATCCCTAAATGTTGAAAAGAAAACTCTGAATAGCCTAACTCGCTACTAAGAAAGAGTCCAGTTAAACCTGAAAACTCCAATTAGAAGTCAATTAGGTATGCAGAGATGGTACATGTCACAGGACCTAGGGGGAACCAAAGGAATGGAATGTCAAAAAATCCAATCATTAGATGTAACTACTATGTTTTAAAAACAAGGCATGTCTTTACTGTGAAGTTTTGAATCACATTCAATACAGTCTTGTCCTAATTCCCTTAATAAACATAGGTTCCAAGAGCAGTTTTAATGAAAACTGGCCTAAATACTGCAAATTATGCCAAAGCTGTTAATTACTGTTGAGGTCTTTTAACACTAAAAACAACGCCAGAAACCTTTTAGTACTGCTAGTTCTTTTAATGCTGTTAGGCCTTCTTATACTCGCTCCACTACGGGCGTGCCAAACATCAACATTTCTAGATGCTAGAACCAAAGCCGAGCAAGTTGGATCGAAAATAAAGCACCAATCTACTGATAAGGAGCGAAGGCCCATTTACAAGAGATACAACATTAAACAAAAAGTCTAATAATCAAAGAGTTAATGACTGGTAACTAACTTTTTAATACTGTTTAGGCCATATATTAATACTGTCAGGCAATGGGATCGTAATGATTTTTAATGAGGCGCCCTATCATGTTTGGTTTAGTAGACCTATAAAACCCAATGGTGCATCACTATTATTAAGCAAATATAATTACATTGATGCACGAGCAGATCCAAGTCAAGTAATGGCTTGGTCCCCAAAGATAAAACTTCATAGTTTTTTATTTTACAGAAACAATTCACACGTAAAGATAAAGTATTTGTGTATAGTGGATCTCAGGCACAATTCTGGAAAACATACCCATCTTCAATTTTAAAGAACTTTGATGGAGGTATGTTACTTTTTGGTGAGGAGCATATAGAGGAAAATAACAGCACAATTAACTATTAAAATAGTAAACTTGATTTTGAAGATGTAAACTTTGTCAAAGATTGAAGTTTAACCTTTTAAGTTCTCACAAATTGGGGGGGGGTTTTACAAAAAGAACTAATGTTCTTTTTTCACAATACTGACTCTGAATCTGTCTTCTGTACTAATCTCAAATTTTAAGTTGCCTGATGAAAATCAGATACTCCTTGAAAAAATTCCCTAGACAGAACAACATTACAGTTTTTGATATGAATAACATGTGTCCTAAGAATGGTGTTAATAACTTGTCTCGTTGCAAAGAGCTGATATCTGACGGAATCAAGTGTTATGGCATAGGAGACTTGGTCATGTCAATTTTTAAAAATATTAATAAAACTTGTCAAAGAAAATCTGTAAGAATTTGATCTTTATAAAAAAGATTTGAGATGACCAACATGTTTGCATGTCTAAAAGGCAAGCAAACAAGAAGTCTCTTGTTAAACCCAAAGCTTTAGTCCCATTACGAAGCCATTGTTTATGCACACAGGATCTTTTTGGTCCAACTTTTGTCAGTAATTTAATGCATAAAAAAAACTAGGCCTGTTAGTTACAGATGATTATAGTAATTTTCATGGTTTTTCTTTTAAAACTAAGGAGAAACTAGTGAATCCTTAAAACAACTTATCAAAGATATAGAAAACCTAGTGATAAGAAAGTTAAGATAATCAAAGTGAATAATTGGGACCAAAATTTAAAAACCAATGTGATGATGAGTTCTGTAGAAAAAAAGGATCAAAGAGAATATAGTGTAGCAAAGGATACCTCAGCAAAAAGGTGTAGCTTGAAAGAAAAATATGACTCTCATTGAGGCGCTAGAACAATGTTAGCAGACTCAAAGTTCTACCTACAATTTGAGGCATAAGCTGTTTCTAAACTGCTTTCTATGAACAAAATAGGGTCTTAGTATTAAGCCCTCATAACAAGATCCTATGAACGCTTTAGGGTATTAACCGATCTATAAGGCTTCATGAAAGCCATTTTGGATGTCATGGTTACAATTCCAAATACCTTAGATAAGTTGGGCAAGTTTTATGGAAAAAAGTGATGTAGGTTTTATTTTTGGGTTTAAGTAGCAAAGCTTTTAGGGTATACAACATTAGAACCAAAAAAGTTTAGGAAAACTTGCATATTGGGTTCTTAGAGAATAAGCCTAAGATTGAAGGAAATGGTCCAAAGTGGCTGTTTGATCTTGATTCTCTAACTCAATCAATGAATTATGTACCAGTGGTAGTAGGAAAATCTTCTAATGATTTTGCAGGTATACAAGGAGTTTCTGAGTCTAGCACATCTTCTCAACAAGATCAAGATTGGATTGCAATGCCAATTTGGAAGGATGCTTCATATTTTGGTGATGCTTCACCAAAAATTGTTGATGATGCTCAAATAGAAGATAAAGATGAGTTACATGATGAAGATGATGCTATAGAAGAGTCTTATCATGGTAGCAGTCTTAAGGAAAATGGTACTGCTGATCAACAAGTTAATACTGCCAGACCAGATATTAATACTGGTAGTAGAGAAGTTAGTAATGCTCTCCCTGAAGTTAATACTGTTACTCCTGAAGACTTGGTAGGACCTAGTCCTGCATTTGAAGACTCACATGTGGAGGACCAAGAAATTGAATTGGGGAACATTCCTCAATCTTATGAAGTCCCTACCACTCCTCACACAAGAATTCACAAAGATCACCCAATTGAGCATATGATTGGTGATGTGCAGTCATCTGTTCAGATAAGAAGGATGAAAACTTCTTACTCTGACAAAGGATTTCTTAGTGTTATATATGAAGGAAAGACTCATCAGGATCTTCATACATGTCTTTTTGTTTGTTTCCTCTCTCAGGAAGAACCAAAAAGAGTTTCTCAAGCTCTTAGAGATCCAGCATGGGTAGAAGCAATGCAGGAGGAACTTCTTTAGTTCAAACTGCAAAAGGTCTGGATTCTTGTGGATTTATCTAAAGGTCATAGAGTAATTGGTACAAAGTGGGTATACAGAAACAAGAAAGATGAAAGGGGGATTGTCATCAGAAACAAAGCAAGACTTGTTGCTCAAGGACATACTCAAGAAGAGGGCATAGACTATGATGAAGTCTTTGCTCCTGTGGCTAGAATTGAGGCCATAAGAATATTCCTGGCTTATGCTTCATATATGGGATTTATGGTCTACCAAATGGATGTCAAAAGTGCTTTCTTGTATGGTCAGATTGAAGAGGAGGTATATGTATGTCAACCTCCAGGTTTTGAAGATCCTGACCATCCTGATAAAGTCTATAAAGTTGTGAAAGCACTATATGGACTTCATCAAGCACCTAGAGCTTGGTATGACACATTGGCCATTATCTTGTTGAGCAATGGATTTCAAAGAGGCTAGATTGAATCAAACTTTATAATCAAAAGTCAAAGGGGCATTCATACCTTGTTCACATCTAGGTAGTGACTCTATTTTTGGATCTACCAAGAAGAGCTTGTGATGAGTTTGGAGAAATGGTAAAACTCACCTTCTTTTTGGGATTGCAGGTCCAACAGAGAAAGAAAGGCATCTTTATCAGTCAAGCATAAATATGTCATGAAATTTTAAAAAAGTTTCAATCTCAGATGTGGAAGTCTGCCTCATCCCACAGATTTAGAAAGCCTTTGGTTTAACGATGGAGATGCTGATGATGTTGATGGAACCATTTTCTGATCTATGATTGGACCTTTGATGTATCTTACAGCATCCATACAGATATCATGTTTGTAGTATGTGCTGTGCAAGGTTTAGTTTCCAAAAACTTCCCATCTCTTAGCTGTCAAAAGAATCTTTAGATACCTTAAAGGCTAAACTTTCTCGGTCTTTGTATTCTAAGGATTTCTCATTAGAGTTAGTAAAAAAAAATTGCTACACTGTTAGGTGACTAAGCTGGAGTACACTTGATAGGATAGTCAACCAATGGGAGGTTGTAGTTTTTGGGAATTAGGTGATTTCTTGCAATGCAGAACAAACTGTAGTTGCCACTTCTACAACTGAAGCTGAATATGTGGCTGTTGCAAGTTGCTGTGGACAGGTTCTCTGGATCCAAAACCAATTTCTAGATTATGGGTACAAATTTTATGAACACTGTTATTTATATTGACAATACTAGTACTATATGCGTATAATAGAAAATCCTGTACAACATTCTAAAACAAAACATATAGAGATTAGGCATCACTTTATAAGAGATTGCAATGCTAAAAAGTTGATTCAAATGGCCAAAATTGACACTCAACATAATGTAGCAGATCTCCTTACAAAATGGTTTTGATGCTGGTAGATTTCAGTACTTGGTCTCAAGTATTAGAATGCTCAATCCCTAAGGCCCAAATCTCTTGTTTGTTTTGTAAAGTTTGTTAAATGTTAGTACTGTTACGTCTTTGTCAATTAATACTGCTAGTTCTAATTAGTACTGCTAGTTATATTTAAAACTGTTTGTTAAAACTGTTACTTATAATTAGTACTGCTGGTTATTTCTCTGTTAATCCTGTTAGTAACACTTAATACTGTAAACAAGACAAATGTTTGGTTATGTTTATCTTGGTTTTAAGCTAAACTTTTTCAGGATAAAAACAATGAAGTGTGAAATGGTTACTCATTAATGTATTATTTGAGGGGATAAACTTGTGGTTGTTCTTGAAGTGTTGGTTGTGACACCACCAAAATTGGTCATCAGTTCACCATGTCAAATTGACATCAAGAATTGACTAGTCCGGAGCAAAACGGCTACTGGTAAGACTTCTCAAATCCGGTTGATAGTTGTAGTATTACTCAAAACTATATGGTCATAATGCACCATGTTTTTACAATGAAGCATTGGCTAGTTTCCAAGAAACAGCTATTGGAGTACTGCTAGTTCTTTCTGTGTCTCATTGTTAATCCTGTTAGTATCATTTAATACTGCTAGACAAGAAAAATGGTTAGATTTTGTTTTTCTTGGTTCTGAGCTAACTCTTTCAGGATAAGCAATGAAGTGTGAAATTGGTTACTCAATGGTTCATTATTTGAGGGGAGGAATGTTGTTTGTTCTTCAAGTGTTGGTTTTCACACCACACCACAAATGGTCATCAGTTCACCATGTCTCATAGACAACAAAGAATTGACTAGTCCAGAGCAAACGGCTCCTGGTAAAGACTTCTCAAATCCGTTGATAGTTGATAGTTTACTCAAAACTATATGGTCATCAATGCACCATGTTTTTACAATGAAGCATTGGCTAGTCCAAAGCAAACGGCTCTTGGTAAAGACTAATCAAATCCGTTAATGGCTGGTAGTTTGCCAAAAACTATACTTTGTGTGCATTGTGAGCCAAAAAGAATAGAGAGAATTGGTGAGCTTAAAAACAGAAAGAGAGATTGTGTGAAGTTATTTTTGAGTAATACAAACTTTGGAGTTTGTACTGCTTTTGGGTGGAGAAGTTAATACTGCTAGGCTTATTTTAGTACTGCTAGACCAATTTTAGTACTGCTGGATGACCGTTAGTACTGTTTGGGTCTAACAGATTTTTCATTAATTAATAGAGCCATTGAGATATTTCTGCTAAATTCCTATGATATAGGGGTTTGACCAATTGGACTTTCATGAACTATCTATATATACGTTTGATTTAATCACAATAATCTCAATTTCTTTAAGACGGTCAAACCATATCTCTACGATTCTCTATTTAAATTGCAATTAACTTTCTCCAGCCTTTATATATTCATCCACGATCATATCCCACTCGATTACTCACACTTTCAGTTATGGCAAACTTGGAATTTTGTGACAAGCACAACATGGTCGCGTTCTTAGAAAAATCTACAGGAAGTGCAGGGTTTCATCAAATCATCGATTTCCTAAATTGAAGTCACATTTGCTATGCACTAACAAAGAAGCCAGATATTTGTGTCTCCTTTATCAAACAATTTTGGAGGTCTGCTGAAGTTACTACTGCTAAAAATGGAGAAGTCAAGATTACTGCTACCATTGATGGTCACTCAATGACTATAACTGAGGGATCTTTAAGACGACATCTTAAGTTGAATGATCAAGATGGTATTTCTTCTATTCCCAACTCGGAGATCTTTGAGCAATTGGCGCTTATGGGATATCACACAGACTCAGATGAGTTAATTTTTCAAAAGGGTGCTTTTTCACCTCAATGAAGGTTTCTTATTCACAATATTCTTCATTGCCTTAGCCCAAAGAAGACTGCTTGGGAGCAGTTTATTAGTAATATTGGAGCTGCCCTTATATGTTTAGCTACCAATAGGAAGTATAATTTCTCTAGGATGATTTTTGAGCATATGGTGTCCAATATCTCTAGTCCCCATAAGTTTTTGATGTACCCTAGGTTCATTCAACTATGTCTAGATATGCAGAGAAACCAGCTTCAACAACACACAAGATCATATCCTGTACCCTCTCTTAGCATGAAAGTGTTTAACAATATGAAGAGGCCTACCAAGGGATTTTCAGGCCAGGAGGTTGCTCTATTCCCCACTATGCTAGATGTTACTGAACCTTCTACTTCACCTTCCCGAATCACATCTTCACCTTCACCCTCACCTGACACTTCACCTTCACACTCACCTGAACCTTCAACTCAACACTCACCTGATAATACCACTGCTGCTGCATCACAACCATCACCAACCCAACCATCACCAACACATCCATCACCTGGAGCAGAACACCATTTTTCTCCACCCCATGACTCACCTCTCCATGCTGTTCACTCACATGGAAGTGATGAGGGTAGCTTGAAACTTAATGAATTGATGAATTTGGTTACCAAACTTTCTGACAGGATTGGAGTATTGGAGGATGACTTGAAGAAGACAAAGAAAACCTACAGTTCTGCATATACTAAACTTATTCTCAGGGTCAAGAAGCTAGAGTCTCAAATAAAGACTGGGAAAGCAAGGAGAAAAGCTAGGGTTGTTCTTTCAGATGATGAAGTCATTGAAGATGATTCTTCCAAACAGGGGAGGAAATTATCTGATGCAGAGGTTCAAGAAAAAGCAAGTACTGAAACTGAACTATTTATTCAAGAAGTGACTCCAACTGAAGTCATTCAAGATCAAGAAGGCAGTGAGAAAGGAAGTGATGAAGTTAGTACTGCTGGTGCAAAGAAAGGTACTGCTAGTGGAGAAGTTCCAATAGTTAGTACTGCTGAGGTAAACCAACACAACAATCACCAACACAACAATCACCAACACAACCATCACCAACACAACCATCACCTGGAGTAGAACACCACTTTCCTACACCCCATGACTCACCTCTCCATGTTGTTCACTCACATGGAAGTGATGAGGGTAGCTTGAAACTTGATGAATTGACGAATTTGGTTACCAAACTTTCTGACAGGATTGAAGTATTGGAGGATGACTTGAGGAAGACAAAGAAAACCTACAGTTCTACATTTACTAAGCTCATTCTCAGGGTCAAGAAGCTAGAGTCTCAAATCAAGACTGGGAAAGCAAGGAGAAAAGCTAGGATTGTTCATTCAGATGATGAAGACATTGAAGATGATTCTTCCAAACAGGGGAGGAAGTTATCTGATGCAGAAGTTTAAGAGAAAGCAAGTACTAAAACTGAACCCTTTATTCAAGAAGTGACTCCCACTGAAGTCATTCAAGATCAAGAAAACAGTGAGAAAGGGAGTGCTAAAATTAGTACTGTTGGTGCAATAAAAGGTACTGCTAGTGAAGTGCCAGTAGTTAGTACTGCTGAAGAGAATATTAGTACTGCTGGAAGAACTGTCACTTATAGAAGAAGGAGTGAAGAGCAAAGGACAAGAAAAGATAAGGGAAAAGCAATAATGATAGAAGCTTCGCAAAGGCGAACTAGAGTATGAGCTTCTTTAATGATTGTTGGCCAGTAAAAGCCTGAGTCTAAGACTTTTTTAGCTGTGGTGTTTGGTCCATAATGTCCACCAGTAGGTCCATGGTGACATTGATCAAGAATGGTACGAGCATCTGGTCCTGCTATGGATGAAGCTAGGTCTTCTAAGAAGATTGACTGGAATGATCCTTCAGTCATCAGATATCATTCTCTAAAAATGAAGCCAAAGACAATTGCTCAAGCAAGAAGAAATATGATCAAATATTTGAAGAATCAAGGGAACTTTAAGATCAATGACTTCAAGGGAATGTCTTACAATGACATAAGGCCAATCTTTGAAAAGATTTGGGATTTTAATCAAAATATTGAGCTTATGGATGCAGAGCATGGAAGTGAAAAACAAAAGTCTCCTAAAAAAGAAAAGTCTCCTGAAAAGATTGTGGAAGAAGAGGTTGATACACAAGAAGAAAAGAAAGAAGTTATTAAAGAACCTGGAGCAAAGAGAAAGAAGTCCATTCCTAGAAAAAGCACAAGTAAGAGACAAAAGATGGAGGAAGATACTGAGAAATAAGAACTCAAAGAATTTTTAGACATCATACCAAGAGAAGAGGTTCCTATAGAAGTTGAATCTATATCTACAAAGTTTCCAATTATGGATTGGAAGACTTATGTTTTGACAGAGACTTTCATGTATTATCAAGTATTCAGAGGAGATGGCAGTTCAAAGAATTATAAGATTTTTACTGAGATGCTAAGAGATTTTGATAGACATGATGTAGAGGAATTGTACAGACTAGTTAAGGAAAGGTATAGGGCTTCAAGACCAGAAGGGTATGATCTGATGCTTTGGGGAGATTTACACACTTTGTTTGAGCCAAATGCAGATGATGAGTTATGGAAGAATCAGCATCAATACAATGTGTTAAGTTGGAGTTTGTATGATTTCTGTGGTATTCACATGTTATTGATGGAGAATGGAATGGCCATACATATGCTGACAGAGAAGAAATATCCTTTAAGCCAAGAGATGATTTCCAAGATGTTGAAGAAGAGATTTAGAGGTTGCTCATGAGAGTTCCAAGGGATGGAGCTTTCTCAGGTTTATAGATCTCAAATGAAGAAGTGACAGGAGTTGTTCTGACAAGAATCATCAGCAGAGGTAAGAAGATGAGAGTTTAGATTCAGAAGAAGAAACTTGATGATTTGAAGGACAATCACAAGTTTAGGGGAGGATTGTTAGGAATAAATCTTCATATGACTTAATACTGCCAACAGTACTAAAGGAGTTAGTACTGCCAGTACAAAGTTAGTACTGCCAGTGTTAGTTTCTACTGCTAGACAAAAGAGTTAATACTGCTGATAGTCAAAGCTGCTGAACTGAAGATAAGGATGCATGGAGATTATTTTGGGATGATTAGTTTTGAATTATAACTGATCCTAAAAGATAGGCAGATATCTTTGTAAAGGACTCCTTGTGTTCTATAAAAGGAGATCCTAAATTTAGTATAGAAACATAGATTTTAGAATCATTCAAGTGATAGAAATACTTAGAGAAAATTTGTAATAGCTTCAAGGTTTTGTAACCCCAGTACTACAAGAGTACTCGTATTATTCTAATAATATTGAAGCAGTTTGTTCATTGTTCTTTGTTTGTTTTGGTTATTACTGTTCCATTGACAAACATCTCTAGAGTATCAAAATGTAGATTCCGCATACACTTTGGTATACATACAAAGTCTCAATCTTTGTTATTTTAGATTCTTCCAAGGTAACAAACACTTTACTACATAAAGAATTGATCAAGGCGTGGGATCAACAAAAAGTAGCTAAGTGTTCATCAAGGGGAATTAAAGAATCAATAGCTTTGAAAAGCCCTGTTTTGACCATTTTTAAATATTTACACTTACTACCACTAATATTTTTGTATTTTTCCTTTTTTCTCATTTTTTGTATTTTTGTTTTTAAGCAACTAACTAACATGTTTGACTTTCGTTATTTTCATAATTTTAGGTTCATAGGAACTAAGAACGCATGTCAATCCTAAAATGCCCCAAAAAGGACAAATTCATCATTCCTGACTTATCACTTATCCCAAACCAAGCTTAAAACGAAATCACTGTTAAATATAAGTTAAGATGCTAACACTACTCATATTTGTAACTTGTGAAACTTTTCACTCCCGACAATTATTATATCTTAGGTGAATGTGCCATTTCGAATTTCAACCATGGATCAACATTTTGCAAAATTACTCTATGCTTCTAGCTTCTACCCGAGATTTATACTGAGTTTGAGGCGAGATCATCCTATGTAGCAACTTTCATATCGGCACATCCCAAAACTTACGGCTAAGTGACCAAGGCTTTTGACATCCCACAAAGGTCTAGTATGGAGACTCACGGACTTTGGTTTGAAAAACTCTTATGATTTCTTGTATATACAGAAATTAAAACTGTTATAGTGTAATTGTCTTAGTTCAAATGCTTATTTAATTAGAAAAAAGAGATTTTCCCTATATTTATTAATTCACGTTTACTACACTTAATATAATTACACATCCATTAAACTAATGAAATCTTCGACCTTTTAGAAGGTTGCAACATCGGTTATGAGCCGGTAAGATGCAACAAACTTTTATCAGTCTCGGGTAATTACTATGTGCCTTATTTAGAAGACTGCAACATCGGTTGTGAGCCAGCAAGATGCAGTAAACTTTTATTAGCCCACAGTTTATAATTATTACTCATTTTTTTCATTTTTTCCATTTTTTTATTACCAAGATATAGAGTAAATTTCTTTTTAGAAAATTTAAGTATAAATTTGAACTAAAATTATTGATATCATCCATACTTCAAAAATTGTTGATTTAAGTTTAATTTTCAAAAAGAGCACGTATTATTAGTCCGGTTAGAAGCTTATGGGAGAGAAAAGCTACAAACTACACTTATGAGCTCTTAAGATTTCCAACTAATCCTTGTTTAGCATCTAACTCATATTTAACTCTATCATTTCTCGTTCTTCGCAAAGATCCGCGAATGTTTAGTCTAAAAGTTAAGGAACAAGCTAGAGCTCAACACGCTCGATCGAGTCAAAATTTATTCTTATTCTACCCAATAGGAAAGTCAAAATTGTGACAAAACACTTATTTTGTTTTTGAAAAAATTTAAATTTTTTTATTTTTTTGGTATTTTGGTGGTAAAAATGAGATTACGTGAAACAACGACTGCAGGCACAATCAAATCGATAGATCCCCCCCCCCCCCTTACTAGAATTGAACATTGTCCTCAATATTTTAAGAAGGGTCTCTATGTAAATCTAAAGCCGTTTATTAAGTATGCTCAAAGATAAACGTTAGTCAATAAGATTTGGATATTGGATTCCCATAATGAAGCTGAGGATATGAAGCTCGAGTGATCGAAGGACAAAACCGCGAGCACGAGAGTCATCACAATCCGGGAAATCCTAGACAATAAACCACAAAACACGAGAGAAGGTAGAGGCGAGCCTCCTCACAACACACTTATTCATTAATAAAACTAAAGGATAAGCATGGATTGCCACCCACGAAGCGCTTATTTTTGTTAACCGAGTCTTGAGCTTGACTCGATCCCCCATACTTGAGCTGGTCACGGAGGATAGAAATGGAGAAACGGAACATCCAAGATAGGAATGTTCCCTCTAGAAATTATCATCGGGCTTTTAGAAATGAGCTGGAAAGCTTTAAAGCCCCGATGAGATAAGAGATGAGGAGATTTCTCCTCATTAGAAGCAAGAATACCAGGATTGAAAACGTTGTCCTTATTTTCGTATAAAAATGGGAGCAAAGTGTCAAACACTAGAGAAAGAGGATCACGTATGAATGAGATAGAAAATTCATTCGGTGATAGAAATCTCTTGGATTGGACTTCAATGAATATCCCTGGATCGAAAATCTTGTTTCTAGTTCCGGAAGGAAAAGAAACTACAAGGTCGAATCCGAGGGAATCACTAGAAAGAGTGAAATCCGAATCCAGTTGAAGGGTAGGATGGGTGGGTAAATCATGAAGCACATGAACGTAAAGTTTTCTAATTGGATTATCAGAAATATCCTCACCAATCCTAAGTGAAAATTTCCGAATCGGGCTCACTTCACATAAAGAATGCTTCATTAATCTGGAAGAGATAAATTTATAAATCTAATTAAAGGAAGTGGGTTGCCACTACTAATCTCTTCCAGATTAAGCAAATACGTTTAGATTTGGGTAAAGAATGTATCCAATGTGTCAGTCTCCTCCTAAGAAAAAGTAAGTTGGAGGAATTGTTATGAGTTCACCGGCGAACTCATCGAAGAGAGAATCAATCTTGGGAGAGGAAGCCATCAAAGTATCGCGATTGAGTAATTATTCAGGAAGATAAGACTCGGTATCAAAATGATCATTTTTCAGAGTAGAATCAAGGTCTTCATTATGAATCGGATTAAACGCTAGAAATGATTTCCTCGTCAAGATCAAAAAGAGGGTTCGAATAAGTTTTAAAACTTATTTCGTGAATAACCTCCTCATGACTTGACTTGTCATCACTAGAGGTAGAATCGTCGAAGAGAGGATTGGAAAACGTTGAAAAATTTGTCGTTTAAGAATCATCACAATCGGGCACATCACACTCACTTTCGGAAATACCATCAGACTCACTTGGGGTATGGACAAGGTCCTCAACACTACACCTTATTAATTCGTCCGATTTCGTTTCCGGAATAGTGTCGAGACGCTTATCCTCCATTATAAGAGAGTCAACGGGCTCCTCGTTAATAAAACGGGTGTGATTGCATTACATGGAGGAAGTTCAGAAATAATAATATCTCTCAAGGGAATAGAACTTTCCTCGTCATCATCATCATCATCGTAGTAAATGGGAATCTTCTGACATTGCGAAGGCTCGGGAGTATAAGTATCAAGATTAACCACTTGTTCTTTCCGTTGTTGTGACTAAGTTTGAAACGTCTCACGAAGCTTACTCATAGAATCATTCATCACTTGTTGAGCTTTCAGATTATCATTCATTGAATTAATATGATCAATGATAAATTGTGAGGGCTGAAATTGGTCAAAACCAAAAGAATTAGAATTATAGCAAAAATTTGTCTCATAATAATTTTCATTCATTGGTTGACATTGGAAAGTCTCATGCGGGCCCCCACAGCGGGTACAACAAATATATTGTTGTTGAAAACATTGAAAATTTTGTGGGAAATTAAAGTCTTGATTGTAACACGGTTCCGGATTATATATAAACGGAACTTGAGGTGGACAATCGTAACCATAATGAGCATCGTTCCCACAAAACTCACAAGAATACGTCGGGGGTTGTGAAGGTGGGTTGAAAACGTTAGGAGAATCATCGACAAAATTAGGAGTGGAATCATAAGTGAATGAACTTCCATCTCCAGAATAGCATGTCGGATGAAAACTTGGCAAAGTTTGTGGGAACTCATCAACGTTTTGATTATGGCATGGTTCCGGATTAGAGATAGTCAGAACTTTCGGCGGACAATTATAGCCATAATGAGCACCGTTCCCACAAGACTCACAAGTACATCGTTGACAAAAGATACCGTCTAACAAATCACCACACCCGTAACAACAATGGTTGTCAATATGTGGAGGACTTTGTGAAGAATTTTTACCGGGGTCCTGATTGAAGACGAATGGCTCTTGGGGTGCATTAACAACGTTAGTATTGTCATTGGATGACTCGGAAGTGTTTAGAAAGTCTTGGAAAATTTCATTTTCATCATAAATTGTAAACCAAACTTCCTTCAATTTCTTTCGTAATAGAGTACATTGTCGACAATATAGACCATCAACCGGGTTTCCACACTTGGGACAATTATGAGGGGGTAGTTGAGATGAGTCAGGTGTTTTATTAGGATCACAAACAAACTTGTCTATGAAATTCACATTTTAACAACAACGTTCTTTATCATACAAAGCTCCACAAGACGAACATTCTTTAAATCCATACATGATGATAGAATTAAAGAGGGATAAAGAATTAAACAAAATGTGGTTAAGAAGAATATTTCTGGATTTTTATGTATCTTAAACAAGAAAATATTTTTGGGACCGATAATCGAACAAGTGTACGATAGCTCTTTAGAAAACGCACAAAGAAGTGAAGGAGCGGGTAAGCGTGAATCTATTAAAAACCTTCTCCTTTCGGGTCAAAGTTCGTAGGATCGACCCTCCTTATACCTCTCTTGTTGTTTGTAATCTAAAGGTGAGCCGAATTCACAAGTGACACAACGGTCGATTTTGTTGTTTTTCGATTTTTTGGTATTTTTGATTACTTGAAAATATTCACAAAAGAAAGCGATAACTTCACAGGGAAGGGTCTTCAAACACTAATCTTCAAACGAAACACGATAATCGTTTATCAACCTCCCCGGCAGCGGCGCCAAAAATTGATTTGCTTAAAATAATTCCTTTAGTATATATAAATATATATATAATAAATATAAATATATAATAATAAGAATTATCTCAAAAATATCAATAATAAGAATTCCAAGAGGCTTTTTTTTAAAAGGATGATTACTTTTGACCAAAGTAAAACCCCAAAAAAAACTTTCCAGGGTCGTATCCCGACGAGGCGTGAATGGAAAATCAAGGTAACGTTTGTGAAACAATGCTTGAATATCACAAATTAGATTTGATTTTCTATTTCTACTAATAATATGCTAAAACAAGTAAAGGCATGCTAAAAACGAAAGCAATTAAGGCTAAAACACTAAAAACGATAACATTTAAAACCCGTTCTTTAAAAAATTAAATTCTACAAATTTAACCCTACAAATGCAAATTTAATTTTTATAAATCCTAAATGATAAAAGAAAATTTAAAAAAAAAGAATTATATTTTTTTTACTTTTATTTTATTTATTATGAATTAAAAACGGATTTAATCTAAAAAATTAATAAAAATACTAAACTAATTTGGAAAATTCTGGAAAAATCACAAAAAGTACTTAAGAGTGAGCTAGACCTAGGAAAAATAATTTAGGATCAACAGCTTATTTAAATAAGCTGGAATTAAGCTAAAACGGGCTTATAACTAAAAAGGCTAAAATGGTATTAATTAATTAATTGTGCAAACCATAACCAGAAAAGACCCAAGGGCGAGTTGGTAGAGGTTGTGGAGGTCACGGGTTCGAGCCTTGCTCACCTATGACTTCCCAATTTCCTAATTATTTTTATTTGCAAAATTTTTTTAAACACTTAAACGTAAGCTGGAAATAAGCACTTTTTGTAAAAACACTTTTTATAAAACTAACTAATAAGCTGAAATTAAGCTCTAAAAGGTGACAGACTTGGCTTTTTAAACTAAGTGACTTAAATGACTAACTGTTAAGCATTTTTGTTAGGAATTATTGTAAACAGACTTAAGTCTGGTAGTTATAGAGTTAATTCTGGTAGACATAGTTAAGTCTGTCAGTACTAAGTTAAGTCTGGCAGTACTATAGTTAATACTTGCCTTGTCTAGTTAAGTATGTTTATGTAACAGAATAGTTATAATAGTTATCTTAGAGATCTCTTAGGAAAGGATATGCATTATCCTTTTACGCGTTTGTAAAGCCCATTAGGGTTTCCTTGGTGTATAAAAGGAACCCTTCCCAAAATCTAAACTCTTATGTAGAATGATAAATTTCACCATCGTTGAGTCCGATGCCTTCTCCCTGCCCCAACATGTGCGTATTACCTGAGATAAACATGCTAAAAAGGGTCAACACAAAGGTTGAGTGAAATTCATAGGTTTGAAATGTAATGATTGAATACAAGTTATAATGGAAATATTGCATTCACTGGGATAATTATCATGAGAACATTTATACACGGAGAACCCGTATCTAACTATGGAAAAATAGTTGATATATTAAATTTGGGGAGGTTTGGAAATGCAAGTCTTTTATAGTATGTATTAATTGGAACGAGATACATTATCAATGAAAATCAGGGTAACATTATGATTGTACCTAAGCTCATGACATCAATACATTAACAGGAAATTCACTGTAAGTGATATTGTTAGCGGCGGAAAGGACAGAGTCCCCGTGGAAAGGATACTTGCCAAGGTACCTATTAGACAAGTATAGTGTTTTGGCTACCACCAGCACGGTAATATCGAAACGGAGCCGTCCCCCCAATAGATTTATCATAATATTCGCGTTGACTCGCAATGCACAGTAATTAATGATGTCAGATATGGAAATATAGCAGTCTGGAAGCTACTTATGGCCAGATAATATATCTGGAGTATCATACATTTAAAAAAACACATTGCATTCATGTTTATATCAGGTTATCTCAATTGTATAAAGTATTTAAAAGATTGAAATATAGGTTATGAATTCATTAAGTTCTTTGAAAAGTAATCACATTGTTATGAATGTATATAAAAGAGTTTGTAACAACATGTATCCCCCTCGCAGTTTCAATAACATGTAAAAGATAAAGACTGAAGTGTTATGACTCTCACCTGCAGGTAGATGTAATAATTATTCTGAAATGAAAGCTGACGACCTTATCACAATCTGACCACGAAGGTTGATATAGTAAAAGGATAGTAAATAGCCACGTCACACAACCTGAGTAAATATGTATGTCTTAGAAGTTGTACTTGTAGAACTTGGTTATTTTGATGAAAGTTAGAATTATGTATCACTGTTCGGGCCCATCATAAATCAAAGGTCATTCAGTAAGCGTTGGAGGAGCTAGGGTACGTTAAATAGTAAACCCCACAACCTAGTACAGAACGTAAATACTCAAAATGAAACGCCTTTATATGAAGCTCCTAGTAAGTGATATGATATATCGGTTTTTAAGCGTTTAATCATATCTTAGAAATGTTTTATGCACGAGAAGCTTCAAGTAAAGTTATGTCTGGTAAGGTTTAACATGATTTTATACTTTTTCAAAATGTTTACATTTTAGAACCCTAGGGTTTGGAAAGTGCAAGTAGACCCCGTGGGTTTGGCATTTTTTATCTTTGGGACCTATACTTTGTAATATATCAAGTACCCCTTGCCTTTGAAAATGACATAAAGATCCCTGGAGTTTCATAACTTTGATAAATGACACTTTTAGTCCGTTTAGGTTATAAAAGTTTCCGAAATTTACGATATAACCCCTTTGCATGATTATAATTACAAAACATGTCCAAATTGCATGCAAGATTAGTTTTTAAACATCATAGACTTTTAAGATTATAATAAACTAAAATCTGACGTTTTTAACGCACAACAAGTTTAAACTACGATTCGTTAAGCTGAGAAGCTAAACGGTTCATATAGTGTTTCAAAACGTAAACGCGCGGGTTTTTAATTCAAATTTCCTTCATTAATCAATAAAGTAGTTATTTTGACATTAGTTAACATGTAGGATAGATTATCACAATAGTTAACCATATATTGGACATTTAGTTTTTTAAGAAAAAACGCGAAATTAGTTTTTGTGTACAAGGTTGTGGATCAAAATGAAAAATGAGCATGAATTGAGTTAAAGAAACTATTAACAAGAGTATATTTAGGGATCATATAACATTATAAGTGTGTAGGAGGCCAGAAGTAGAGACAATTCAAAACCTGGGGTTGAACTTCAAGGAGCAAAATGGTGGGACACGGGTCAAATCGGACTTCGCTTCTACGGCTAGAGTAACGACTCTCGGGCTTCGTTTCTTGGTTTCTTTTGCTTCCTTTCTGTACTTGAGACTTCTTAAGATCTCGTATGAATTTATATTGAAGCAAGGAGTTTAGCTACTGCATGAAGGTTAAGAGGAGGAAGTGTGGGATCGAAGAAAAAATGAGAAGTGTTTATGGTTTGCTAATTTATAAGCGTAAGATGAGATCTTGAGGAGAACCAACGGTAACTGATCTGAATCTGACGTTAGACATAGTGTAAGGGCTAGAGGGTGATGAGGAGGGGCTATTAGATGTGTTGGTTAAGCTAGAAACTAGCTTGGATGAGGTGTTTTGCCCATGTGATGCCGCGGCTTATACTAGAAGAAACAAGAAGATCATGTGCAATTTTAACAATATAAATGGAAGATATGTTAAGAGATTGCTTGTTAATCTGCTGAGATGTCTCTATGAAGAGTTCTTTGGGTGTGTCATTTGTATATGGTAGCATTTAGAGGGGGTAAAATGGTCATAGAAAAGCAAATACGGGTCTATTTTGGGTTTGACGTGTTCCTTCAAAGGGTTTAACAAAGGTACATGTGTTAATAAATGATTAGGAATGATGAAATAGTGTTTGTTAAGGTCGGGATGTAAAGTAATTAGCAAAGATTAAGCATGTCGATTGGGTTAAAACGGATTAGAAATTGAAGAAAGGGAGTACGAGTTCAACAAAGCGGTCTCCGTTTAGGGTTTGCGTGACTTTACCTTGTCTATAGTTATTTTGAGTCAAACTCTATGATTCAGGAATATGTGAGCAGAATACAAATCAGGACTTATACAATAAAGGACGGACGAAATGGTCATGTTGCGTTGTTTTCTTAGTTATAATGGGTAGAAATTGAAAAAGGGTCAAAGTTACAAGTGATGCATAATTAGGGTTCTAGATTCGGTAAGGTTTTCTAGGCTTTGCGATTTCTTACACATTTGCCAAGTTAAGGATAGATATATGAAATTTGTAGAACTAATTTTATGAGTTTATAATCCCGTGGCTTGTTTATTGGGATTAGAATGGTTTAAAACGAGAAATACGTTTAAATAACAATTAGGTACATTTAGTTCTAGGATATGTTTTACGTACAAGTGAGGTAAACTGATGAATGTAATGATGAATAATGATTGAATAGGGATTGAATATGATTGTAAAATAATTTTTTACAACCATTTGAGTGTTGGTTTAAGGTTTAAAATGGATTAAAATAAGAAACGTGTATTGTGTAGTAAATTTAGCTGGTTAGGGTGTTTGACTTTTAAATTAGGTTTTTGAGTGTAGATATGTGGTGAAGTTATAAATATATAAATTAGGGGTTTACACATTGTATAATGATATATTAGCTTGTACATAATTGTGGTTATTTTTAAAAACTTCTTTTTGAAAAAGCTAAAATAAGCAAAAATAAAC
Organism: Tanacetum coccineum; assembly: GCA_026074375.1. Classification (NCBI taxonomy): domain Eukaryota; kingdom Viridiplantae; phylum Streptophyta; class Magnoliopsida; order Asterales; family Asteraceae; genus Tanacetum; species Tanacetum coccineum. The sequence continues at coordinate 2,810 of BQNB010094335.1, read as the reverse complement.
AATTTTAATAAAGGGACTTTTTGACAAAACTTAAAAATAAGCCAGAAATAAGCTATGCAAAGGCAGACAATTTAGCTTAACAAGCTTAGTGGCTTTTAAGCTAAAACTGTTTTGGCTTTTTGGACTAAATAAGCTATTAGAAACACAAATAAGCTGAAACAAATCCTAAGCTATACCTAATAAGCAATTATGATTAAAAATAAGCAAACAAATAAACTGAAAAAGCACTAAAAAGCAAAACAAACAACAGACATTTAAAGGAACATTTAAAGGACTTTACCTACTTTTAAGCTAGGATTAAGGACTTAATAAGCACAAAGAAAAGCAAATAAGCTAAACAGATTCATTCTAGACCTAACAAGCTTAAAGTACTTGAGAATAAGCAACTCTAAACAGCTAGAAATCAACCCAGAATAAGCAAATCCAAAGCACAGATTATAAAAACTTAAAGGTTTTTATGCAAAACTGATTAAGCTCTAAAACCTCAAATAAGCTACCACTAAACTCAAAAAGCTATCTAGACCTTAAATGCTACTTAATAAGCTATTCTAAATCAGTAATAAGCAATAACAACAAACTGAAAAGAAAGAAAAACAAATAAGCAGATTTCATGTTTTTGGGTTTTTTAAGAGTTTTAAAGACTAAATGAGCTTTTGCAGCCCTAAATTAAGCTATGCAAAAGAAGTTTAAAATCTGAATTAATCTTAAACAGATTAAGACTATATCCTAATGAGCTTGTGCAAGCAAATTCAGAACCTAAAACAACCTAACACTAACTTAAAATTAAGTTCTAAAACTGGCTAAATAAGAAACTTTAACTAAAAACTTTTAGAAAAAAGGACAGATTATGTCTAAACCACAATTGTCAAATGCAGGCCTAAGACTCATTCATTCTTATGCATAATGAACTATTTTAGAACAAATTCCAAGCCTTAAAAGCAACTTATAAGTAAAATCTAAAAATAAGCAGTTTGAATAAGTAAAAACACACAGTTTCTAAAAATTTAATAGACAAGACCTTAAAACTAAAATGTGAACCATAAAAACTTATTAAAACTTATCAAAGGACCTAATTAGAGCTTAATGAATTTAGCTTAAATGCCAAAACAAGCTCAAGCAGTGGTAACCATAGTTACCACTGCTTGTGCCAAACACCCCTTTAAAAACTGAAAATCCATTTAAAGCTTAAAACAGAACTTGTAAAGCTAAAACAGATTAAGTGCTATGCATAATAAGAATAATTAAGCAAAAACCAAAGAGAAATAAGCACTCTACATTAAGCTAAGCTATCAAGCAGTTTTAACTAAAAATGGGGCAGATTTTAAGAAAACTAAAACTAAACATTTAAAAGCTATAAGCTAAGTACATTAAGCTGAACTAAGGCAGAATGAACACAAATAAGCAACATTAAGCAATAATAAGCAGATAATAATCAAATAAACAGTAAATAAGCTAAAAATGAAAATGAGAGTGTACCTTAGTCCTTTGCTTAAACAAGGACAAAAATGCTCAAAAGAGCTTATTCTACTAGCTCTAGCTTATCAGAGATAAGCTAGTAAACCCATAAGCCCTTCCAAATTTGGATTATCATCCATAAAGCTTAAAAACCATAAAACTTTGAGTGTATGAAACAAAACTTAATGACTTATAAGAACTCAAAAAGCTTATAAAAATTTGACTTGGAAACAGTTTTTAACATAAAAAGCATAAGAGTAAAACAAGTTAACATAAAACCTTAAAAACTAAAATTTTCATTAAACATTAAAAGATTACAATGCTTGAAAGGAAAGTACAGGTTAAAGTAAAATAAGCAGTAAAAATAAGTAAAAAAACAAGGCTACACTACTCCTAAGCTACCTCCAAAACTGAAATAAGCTAGTCTATTTATAGCCGAATTCTAGCTAGCACTTGTGCTTGTTGTGTGAAGAGCTTCAAAGCTTCCATCTCAGCCATCAAAAATTATTGGTTACCAAGCAAACTCATCTTAGCCCTTGAATTTGGTCCTTGTTCATCATCCAATCAGAAATGAGGGGATTGCCAACATGGTTTGGAGTTTTGTGATGTGGGGTTTTGTTGTGGGGTTCGTTTGGGGTTTTGGGAAAGGAGGGAAAGGGACGTGAGAGGTTAGGGATGGTGAATAGTGTCAAAAGGGCTTTGGCGGGAAAAGGGATTTGGTATACTGTGTAACACCCCCAAAAATCACAACGCAGCGGAATACCACTTGGGGTGCTACTTCATAGTCCATACACACAAGTTACAGAAAATGACTTTAAAATGGACGTTTTAAATAAAGTCACATTCTATTTAATAAAAGATCAGAGTTGCAACAGGTTCCATTTATAATGTATTAGAAAACATTATCAAAACGTTTGTAAAATGGTACTCAAGTTATTAAGCCTTCAAAAGTATATCCGCGCGGCTCAAATGCTCCCAATACTCCACTAGCAAAATAGTAACCTGAAAATATTTATATTCACAGTCATTGTCTCTTATAGGATCTTTGGATTTATTCAAAGGACTATCAGTCATTCAAGGCTCATTCAGATCCTGTTTATAAGGACCTACAGCGTCTTAGGTACTTTTTAATTCTTTACCTATTTTATCTTATTAGAGTCCACGTGAAGATCATTGTTGTTAACTACGTGTCCGAGAAGACGTACTTCTTCTAGCTAGAATCCACACTTGGAAAACTTGGCAAAGAACTTTTCCTTCTTCAGCAACTCCAGAACTAACTTCAAGCGTACCTCGTGATCCTCCTTAGACTTCGAGTAGATCAAGATATCATCAATAACCACAATGACAAACTTGTC
>BQNB010094334.1:5422-20397 GCA_026074375.1 Tanacetum coccineum | reverse complement strand
ATGTCTACATACCACTATTCGTTCAAATTCCTATAAGAAAACTCATAAGTTAACTTTTGTTGACTTCTTTTATGCTAAACGGTTACGGTTTAACCGACTCTCAAATATCAAATTTTCTATAACAATGAGTCACTTTTGATTCAAAATTTCTATATTCTAAACGTCTACGATCACATTTAATCACTTACTGGGAAGTTTTCCCATGCACAGCGAAAAACGTCATCAACGCGTACCGGCACGACAGTAAGTTAAAACACGTCTAACATTTTAATAAATTTATTAAAATGAGTTTTATTTCTTATTTCTCGGTAACATTTAATTAAAACGCGAATTTACGGCTTACACTTAGAACTAATAGGAAACGGATAACTACGCGAAACTTAAATCGAGTCAGATACATTAAAGAAAAACAATGACTTTAAATCAAATTCTTTTTACGATTCTAAGATGTCTAAAACGTGTTTGAAACACATACTTAAATTTAAGAACTCCCGGGTTTCGTTTATTTTCGAAACTAGACTCGATATGCAATGCCGAGACAAGACAAAAAAATGTAGGATTCCCTTTCCCCTAGTACATAACTGGCCACCACACAAGGAAACATGCTCCCAAGAATATTGGAGCTCAATATTATCTCTTTTGTCTACATCTCCAATTCAAAAAACACACACTTTTATTTCATCAAAACATCAAACAACAAACTCTCTCTTCCCTTTCTCCTTTTGTGACCGGACGAACCATAAAACTCGCAAGAAACAATACATTTTTTTGATTTTGATCAAGAACACGGAAGCAAGAACACGTAAGGGTTAAATACTAGTAGTCTTGGGTTGATAAAAATAACGTTTTGGTTGTTGTTCGAGAAAAAAATCCTTCTTTGAAACCCTCTTTTGTAAGTTTCTAAAATTCTTTAATCCTTGTACTTTTAGTAGCCTAATGGTGTTCTAATGTTAGATGTACAATGCGTTTGTAAAAATTTAAAACTTAAATTTTACGAAAAACCCTCAAAAGGGTGCGTTTGGTTTCGAAATGGGAAAAAGGGAAGAACAAGAAAAGTGTCATTTAAATATTTTGGTTGTGGTGGAAAAATATCATTTAGTGTCAAAGAGCCTATTTTACTTTCGGCTTAAAAATAAGCCATTCATAGCTTATTTTGAGCCTTTTGGGCCTATGTTTGGTCTCGGTCCAACAAGAGAAACCACAAGGCTTTTGTGTTTTTGGCTTATTCTAGTTTTGGCTTATTTTAAAGTGCTTATTCATAGCTTATTTCATAATTATTTGGTTTTCGAGCTTATTTACTTACTCGGGCTTTTTATAGCTTAGTTTTGGGCTTATTAAGGTCACGGCGAATAAGGGAATAACCTACGGCTTATTTGCCTTATTGGTTTGACTTATTATTTTACGACTTATTACCTAGCTTAAAGTGTAGCTTATTTTCATTTCTAAATAATTCGTTTGCTTATTCGAGCTTATTGGGCTTATTTCTAGCATATTAATGGTCCTTTTATGCCATTTGGGCTCGCGGCCTAATAAGCCGTGGCTTATTTTGTGGCTTATTGGTCCCGACTTATATTTTCTACTTATATCCTAGCTTAATATGAAACCAAAGTGCTTATTGGCTTAATCGATAGCTTATTGGGTTCGCTATTGGACTATTTCTATTTTTAAATTTATTATTGGGCTTATGTGTGTCAATCGGCCCAACAAGGCCCAATAACACTTTGGCATACTTCAACTCTTGGTCTAACTTATTTTGTCAAACAAAGAGCTTATAATCTTATCCTAATGCTTATTGAACTATTTTCGTGCTTATTAGGTTATAAAATACATGTGTAGGCTTATTGGGCCGAAAAGCTCAATAAGGTATAAATAACTTTGTTCCTATATAATCGGGCTAACTATGAAACTTAAATTAGACCTAAGACCCAATAAATAATAGACTATGTTGGAACTTAATTCAAAACAGCTAATGGACAAAACACTTGGACAAAATAGTGACTAGTGAAATTGAGCTTACATTGGATCTATGGTCCATTTAATGAAATTCATGTGAACTTAAACTTTTAAAACGGATTTGGATCGAATTATGCTTACATAAGTAGTGTTGACTAAAATAGTCGTTGGAAGGTATATTTTGACGAAACGTCACGTAAACGTGGATTTTGACATTTTGTCAGGAATTGATCTTTTGAAGGAAAGTGTTTAAAATAAGATGATAAACGGTTTTACCTAAACACAATAAATAAACTGAAATGTATACTTATAATCATGACACGAACTAGTCTCAAAAACTCGACAAAAAGACAGAATAACAATATATTATTATTTAAATGCCTGACTAAAAGACGAAAAACATGATTTTGATGAAAAACTCCTAACACCTATTTTATGTGTCTAAAACAGTGTGAATACTTATATCAATGATGTTTTACCAAATTAACGTGAGGAAATAGGAAAATGCCAAAGCATGTCTGAATTCTTAGTTTTCAATACTTATTTTAATTCTCATTTCTTAAATTCTAATTTATTTTAATTCTTAGTTCTATGATTCCTAATTATCTAAATTCTTATTTCCTTAATTACCTAACTCTCATTTCATGTACATCTCCTTATCTATTAAATGTCTCATGTCTTTAATGACGTTACTCTTTTCATGACCACTTCTCATCGAGTTCATCTTTAATTTCTTAACATTCTATCCCGTCTTGGAACTCTAATGCTATTCTTAAACAACTACGTGTTAGTGTCGCACTTTGACCCAAGTGCATTGAGTCAAAATACTTAACCACCACACAACAATGATACAAGATCTTTTATGACAACTATGCAAACACTCTTATAAACTTAAATACAAATGCTTGTACAATAGGTTGTTTTCATAAAACATATTACTAAGGTAGAACTTGTGAATAGGTCGTGGTCGGGTACCGTTGCGTGTTTAGTTTGAGATCATCTAGTTCAGCTACTATCATCTTATTTGAGGTGAGTTCTCGTAGCCCCACTTTTTAACTCTTTTTCGTTAGGGGAAATAATACTCAATTCTATTTCAAACTGTTTTAACTACTATGCAAAACTGCTATTTCTTTAGACAATGTTATGTGCCTATGACTGCTATGTGAATGACATGAGGACTATTTGTGCATAAGTTCTATGTGAACTTCTATGCAAGGACAATTTTGCCAACCTATGTTAGCTCTAGCTGGTAGGCCTTAGGTGCGGAGGACAATAAGCGCTCAAACCATTAGAAATGGTTGGTGTGATTCAAATGCTATGATTCTATTGAAATACTATGATTCTATTGAAATGCTATGATTCTATTGAAATGCTATGATTCTACTGAAATGCTATGATAGCATGGGATTGATATGTTGGATTCAAATACTATTGCATGCATTCTGCTTTCATACTGCACAATTGTCCACTACTTAATCTATATCACAGCAACTGGTTTACTTTTAAACCGACGAGCTCACTAAATTTATGTTGACCTTTCGAGTATCATTTTCAGGTGTGATCAACAGTTATTATTGGAAGGTATTGAAAATCAAAGACCTCTACCACCAGGATGTTTTCCAAAAGACTTGAGTTTTTCAATTGTTAAGATTGTATTCTGAAACAGTGTAAATCTAATTTCATGTAAATCTTGTATGGTATAATCTTGTAACTTGTGTGATGTAATCATAACGTTGCATCCCGTGTTTCTGCTCTTAGCGACGTGTGACAAATTGGTAATTAGAGCCAATGTTATATAGAATGCCCATTTTTCTAAAACAAAAATGCAACTATTACCAAACTAAAGTTTTCATAAAACCTCGAACATGATGAAAGTTAACTAGCCAGAGCATTTCATAGTTCTTCCTAAACTATGCATAGCCTGATCAACTATGCCTAACTTATGAAATGATGGGGGTAGTTTTTTTAAGTTATGTTAGAGGGGGGAGGGAAACATAGAATTCTAAGATCACCTTAAAATGACTTGGCCATTAACGTACATGTTACATACATGTACTTTCACTTTATACTCTTACATGAAATTCTTTACGATTGCCAAATACCTGAATCATCGTTGATTGCCTATTGACTTGCATGATTGCTTTGACTACATTACGTGACGCCTTGAATGCTTTCCCTATTTCTATTGCCCATGCTCGTTTTCCATGTCTGCTGGGCATGTCTTATATATATATATATATATATATATATATATATATTGCTATAAGTACTTGAGTTATAATTTCCTACTAATTACTATATGTAAGCAAATCTATGCTGGTAATTTCGATTAATCTAATTTATGAGATTACTTATACACCTACCGTGTTATCACAAGTCATGTATTCCCCAGCCCACACTGACACAGAGACTATTTCACCCGCTGGTGGAGCCCGAGGCTCTTTAGTACCTACTCCATTTCATGATGACCCATACATGTTAGTGAGACAGGCTTACACATCCACCATTACAGACACTGAGTCCGAACATATTGAGGATCTCATAGAGACCAAAGAGCCTCAGTCACTACCCATTACATCAGCACCTATCTCTTCACCTGACTACACACCTACTACCCCTCTTAGCGACTAGGAGTCAGATGCTTCTAAGACATCAGAGACTAGGTTCACCTCACCACACTCCACTACTCCACCATCAGACTTCACTTCACCACTATCTCATAATAATCCACTACCTACTCAGACATCACTCACCCTTACACCTTCTAGAGCTTTCTAATACCATAGTACTGCATAGATAGCCGTGCGTATGCATCCCACCCTGTCACATGGCATCTTAGCCAGAGTGACAGAGGCGATGACCCTATCACCATCATCATTCCGTAAGAGGTACAGATCCTCTTATAAGACCCCTTCGTCATGAGCATCCCTAGCGTCATCTCTGACCCTTCCTTCACGGAAGAGGTACTAGGGCACTTTTGAGCCGATAATAGTCATTGAGACTAAGGGAGATGAGTTAGAGGCCGAGGGCATCAATTCGAAGAGTAAGGAGTTAGAGGACAAGGGTCCCAGCTCAAGGAGTGAAGAGGCTGCATTCGAGGACCAGCAACAGCAGACAGTCCCGGTTAAGGATACAACCGCGGATGAGTCTTTTGGTTTAGGATACGGGGCGGCTAGACGTTGTTCCCTAGAGCTAGAAGAGAGCCTTGTGCCTAGTACTTATGAGATATGATAGAGTTCCAGGTCCACCCTAGACTAGCAGATAGCAGATGAGACTCCCACGCCTATGTTATATATTCGTATTACATGGGAGGACCCTAAGGATGGCATAATCTATATGGACATTGAGTGCGAGATGCCTCCAGTCCATTCACCAGTTCAGACCCTATCTTTACCAGTTTAGATACCATCATCGCCTAGGTGGTCCTCAAAGCCCCTTTCAGAGGCACCGGTCCTACCTTCACCTTTAGCTACACCAGTATCAGTCAAACCAGTAAATGAGGGTTATTTAGCTGAGTTAGGAGCACAGCTAGAGCTTCATGAGGGTATACTTCATGACCACACCCAGCGTTTAGATGCAATGCCACCTACCCTTTTTGAGGGGTATGGTCGGGACTTTATCGAGTTTTTTGCTAGATCAGGAGAAGTTAGAGATGAGATTCATTCATAGTGTTTCAGGCTTAAGAGCCTTGAAAAAGGGCAGGATCTGGCTACGATTACTTTTGGTGCCTTATGGCGACCAGTTTTGGCCCTTGAGGCCTGGGCGGGACACTCGGACGCCCAAAGAGCAGCTCTGTGGCAGGCTAGGTATGATGACCAGAGAGAGATTCATGACTTGAGGATGTAGCACACTGCGAATCAGCATGAGATGCAGGAGCTGAGGGATCGTATCACAGCACTCGAGCAGAGGTTTGACCGTTGAGTGGAGTAGATCAGACAGACATAGCTAGGACCAGCATGTACTTTACTAAACTGAGTAGCTTCAGTTAGTGGTAGATCTAAAATGAGTAGCTTCATTCAGCAGTAGGCTCATTTTGAAGTCATAGTTCTTTTCTTTAACAATAGGAAATTTTGTACGAAACCTATGGATCAATAGTCTTTAAACTTGTCGCGATTTTGCTTATTAATATCAATCACCTCTACCTACTCATAATATGATTCATTACTCATTTTCGTTAAGGTTTACCACTCCTCATGATCTTATACTCATTTTTACTTCTCTCCATTTCGACTATTCAGGAATCGGACCGACATGCCTAAGATAAGTTCGTAAACGACAACTTGACCTCGTTACTGTTTCTAAAATGAAGGAAACCCTTAAGATCTGTATAGGAATCTAAAACATGAAAACATAGGTGAATAGATCCTTAACTATTCAAAATTGAAAATTTTCATCAAATTATAAAATGGTGACCAATAAAGTAAATTATAAGTTCATCAAATTTAAGGTCGTGAAGTACTAGACATATATCTCCTATAGACCTAATAAAAACCAACAGGACGCTTGAGAGCAAAACATTATAGGATTTCCTTAGAACATTTCTCGGTCGCGACGTGAAACTATATCACATTAGAACACCCGACTGAGATCTCGCATTTTAGAATCTCTAGGAAACTAACGAACTGTAAAATAATGGAAAATCCACAACGCCTTCGATGAAAACCTTTATCACTTCTGAAGAATATTCAAGCCAACAGTTACAACCATGTCCTTAGAGAAACCAATGGAAACTTCAATTTAAGAGAACTAGGCGAACAAGGAAAGTCAGTACATCTTGCTAAACACCTACACTAACACCTGATAACTCAAGTTGAATTTCGGGGAGAAATTATTTTAAGGGGGTTAGACTATGATCACTTGTAATCTTTCCAAGGTCTTAGTATTCTAAAATACTATGGTTGTATGTCTACATACCACTATTCGTTTAAATTCCTATAAGAAAACTCATAAGTTGACTTTTGTTGACTTCTTTTACGCTAAACGGTTACGGTTTAACCGACTATCAAATATCAAATTTTCTATAACAATGAGTCACTTTTTATTCAAAAGTTCTATATTCTAAACGTCTACGATCACATTTAATCACTTACTAGGAAGTTTTCCCGCGCACAGCGAAAAACGTCAGCAACACGTACTGGCACGACAGTAAGTTAAAACACGTCTAAATACTTTGGGTCATTTTAATAAACTTATTAAAATGAGATTTATTTCTTATTTCTCGGTAACATTTACTTAAAACGCGAATTTACGGGTTACGCTTAAAACTAACGGGAAACGGATAACTACGCGAAACTTAAATCGAGTCTGATACATTAAAGGAAAACAATGACTTTAAATCAAATTCTTTTGACGATTCTAAGATGTCTAAAACGTGTTTGAAACACATCCTTAAATTAAAGAACTCTCGGGTTTCGTTTATTTTCAAAACTAGACTTGATATGCAATCCCGGGGCAAGACAAACAAATGTAGGATTCCCTTTCCCCTAGTACATAATCGGCCACCATACAAGGAAACATGCTCCCAAGAATATTGGAGCTCAATGTCCCTTCTTTTGTCTACATCTCCAATTCAAAAAACACACACTTTCATTTCATCAAAACATCAAACAACAAACTCTCTATTCCCTCCCTCTTTTTGTGACCGGACGAACCGTAAAACCAAAAAAAAACAATACATTTTTTTGATTTTGATCAAGAACACGGAAGCAAGAACGTGTAAGGGTTAAATACTAGTAGTCTTAGGTTGATAAAAACAACGTTTGGTTTGTTGTTCGAGCTTAAAATCCTTCTTTGAATCCCTCTTTTGTAAGTTTCTAAAATTCTTTAATCCTTGTACTTTTAGTAGCCAAATGATGTTCTAATGTTAGATGTAAAATGCGTTTGTAAAAATTTAAAACTTAAATTTTATGAAAAACCCTCAAAAGGGTACGTTTGGTTTCGAAATGGGAAAAAGGGAAGAACAAGAAAAGTGTCAGTTAAATATTTTGGTTGTAGTGGAAAAATATCATTTAGTGTCAAAGAGCTTATTTTACTTTCGGCTTAAAAATAAGCCATTCATAGCTTATTTCGAGCCTTTTGGGCCTATGTTTGGTCTCGGTCCACAAGAGAAACCAAAGGGGTTTTGTGTTTTTGACTTATTCTAGTTTTGGCTTATTTTGAAGTGCTTATTCGTAGCTTATTTCATACTTATTTGGTTTTTGAGCTTATTTACTTACTCGGGCTTTTTATAGCTTAGTTTTGGGCTTATTAAGGTCACGACCTAATAAGGGAACAATCTACGGCTTATTCGCCTTATTGGTTTGACTTATTATTTTACGGCTTATTACCTAGCTTAAAGTGTAGCTTATTTTCATTTCTAAAGAATTCGTTTGCTTATTAGAGCTTATTAGGCTTATTTCTAGCATATTCGTGGTCCTTTTATGCCATTTGGGCTCGCGGCCCAATAAAACAAAATAAGCCATGGCTTTTTTTGTGGCTTATTGGTCCCGGCTTATATTTTCTACTTATATCCTAGCTTAATATGATACCAAATTGCTTATTTGCTTAATCGATAGCTTATTGGGTTCGCTATTGGACTATTTCTATTTTTAAATTTGTTATTAGGCTTGTGTGTGTCAATCGGCCCAACAAGGCCCAATGACACTTTGGCATATTTCAATTTATTGGTCTAATTTATTTTGTCAAACAAAGAGCTTATAATCTTATCCTAATGCTTATTAAACTATTTTCGGGCTTATTTCGGTTATAGAATACATGTGTAGGCTTATTGGGCCGAAAAGCCCAATAAGGTATAAATAACTTTGTCCTTATATAATCAGGCTAACTATGAAACTTATATTGGACCTTAAGGCCCAATAAATAATAGACTAAGTTGGAACTTAATTCAAAACGGCTAATGGATTAATCACTTGGACTAAACTAGTGACTAGTGAAATTGAGCTTACATTGGATCTATGATCCATTTAATGAAAAAAATGTGAACTTAAACTTTTAAAACGGATTTGGATCGAATTATGCTTACATAAGTAGTGTAGACTAAAATAGTCGTTGGAAGGTATATTTTGACGAAACGTCACGTAAACGCGGATTTTGACATTTTGTCGGGAATTGATCTTTTGAAGGAAAGTGTTTGAAACCTTGGGAAAACGTTTATAAACAAACGGGTCATGCCAAAATTTTTATAAATAGCTTACACTTGGGAAAAATATTGGAAAACTCATTTTCTTATAATTCGGCAAAAGGACGAAATCACTGTTCTATTTAAATATTAATTCGTAATTGATAAACGGTTTTACCTAAACACATTAAATAAACTGAAATGTATACTTATAATCATTACATGAACTAGTCTCAAAAACTCAACAAAAAGACAGAATAACAATATATTATTATTTAAATGCCCGACTAAAAGACAAAAATATGATTTTGATAAAAAAACTCCTAACACCTTATTTATGTGTCTAAAACAGTGTTAATACTTATATCAATGATGTTTTACCAAATTAACGTGAGGAAATAGGAAAATGCCGAAGCATGTCTGAATTCTTGGTTTTCAATACTTATTTTTAATTCTCATTTCTTAAATTCTAATTTATTTTAATTCTTAGTTCTATGATTTCTAATTATCTAAATTCTTATTTCCTCAATTACCTAACTCTCATTTCGTGTACGTCTTCTTATCTATTAAACGTCTCATGTCTTTAATGCTATTACTCTTTTCATGAACACTTCTCATCGAGTTCATCTTTAATTTCTTAACATTCTATCCCGTCTTGGAACTCTAATGCTATTTTTAAACAACTACGTGTTAGTGTCGCATTTTGAACCGAGTGCATTGAGTCAAAATACTTAACCACCACACAACAATGATACGAGATCTTTTATGACAACTATGCAAACACTCTTATAAACTCAAATACAAACGCTTGTACAATAGGTTGTCTTCATAAAACATATTACTAAGGTAGAACTTGCTAATAGGTCGTGGCCAGGTACCATTGCGTGTTTAGTTAGAGATCATCTAGTTCAGCTACTATCATCTTATTTGAGGTGAGTTCTCATAGCCCCACTTTTTAACTCTTTTCTGTTGGGGGAAAATGATACTCAAATCTATTTCAAACTGTTTTCACTACTGTGTAAAACTGCTATTTCTTTGGACAATGCTATGTGCCTATGACTGCTATGTGACTGAAATGAGGACTATTTGTGCGTGAGTTCTATGTGAACTTCTATGCAAGGACAATTTTTCCGACCTATGTTACCTCCAGCTGGCGGGCCTTAAGTGCGAAGGACAATAAGCGCTCAAACCATTGGAAATGGTTGGTGTGATTCAAATGCTATGATTTTATTGAAATACTATGATTCTATCAAAATGCTATGATTCTATTGAAATGCTAGATAGCATGGGATTGCTATGTTGGATTCAAATAATATTGCATGCATTCTACTTTCATACTGCACAATTATCCACTACTTAATCTATAACACATCAATTGGGTTTACTTTTAAACCTACGAGCTCACCAACTTTATGTTGACATTTCGAGTATCATTTTCAGGTGTGATCAACAGTTATTATTAGAAGGTATTGAAAATCAAAGACCTCCACCATCAAGATGTTTTCCAAAAGACTTGAGTTTTTCAATTGTTAAGATTGTATTCTGAAACACTGTAAATCTAATTTCATGTAAATCTTGTATGATATAATCTTGTATCTTGGGCGATGTAATCATAACGTCACATCCCGTGTTTCCACTCTTAGCACGGTGTGACAGTTTTAATGCCCTAAAAATGACCTAAAAGCTGCTACACTCGAACTATTAAAGTTAGGATTCGTCTTTAAAAGTTACAGACTGAAAAAACCTAAAACGAGTTTGTATATACGGCGTCACAACATTTATGATACCATCGCTTCGATGAAGCTTCTAGGGTTTCTTTTGAGGCGGATACTTTCAGACGCCGTCTTGAGAATCTTGAAGCCATCTCCTATATGATCTGACGCCGTCATAAGAAATCGCGACTCCGTCTCCACCATCTGAATGCGTATTTCTTCAAGAGATTTGGTATAGAGTCGTAGTCTTGTCTATTTCTTCTCTAAATGAGACCAAGTCACGTGTATTTCCTCCAAAATCCATCCAAATGCTAAAAACACAAAAACAAGCGATTAAGCACATAATCTGGGCATATTTGCATGATTTAAGGGGTTAAATGACTTTGAAAATGTGTATAAAATGACACCTCATCAACCCACTAAAACGAACCAAAAATACGTGTATATAAGACCCTAACCACTGTCAATGGTGAAGCACAATTTGCATTCACGCAACAAAGGTTCATACTAAGTGGGAATCCAACAGACTTAAAACTAGCAAAAGAGGAGAACTCATTAAACAAACGAACAACCCCACACAAACAACAGCTGGGTCGGGCTAACGACAGGGTTGAGTCAGCTGTAATAAATCAGGAGGTTAGGTCAGATGCGGGTTGGATCGACAATTAATGCACCCGACAAAGTGCTTTCAAATATTCTTCGCATGTAGATATGTTACCTGATGCCTCATACAGGTAGCAAGCAAACAAATGAAACAACCTTAAGGTAACTAACCTCTGTTGTATTTGGCTCAGATAGGATTTTCGGATGAAGGTCTATCACGGCTGCGTACCAAACAGGTAGCCTAGCCAAGCAACACACCGCTCCTACTTATCACGAAACCTTCTAAGAACATATCCATACTGAGTTATTGTTTCATGTATCTACAAAATGTCGATAACCATAAGTAATAGGTAATGTAAGAAAACATCAAAGAAAGCCTAGGGCAAAAGCGACTGACCTAAAAACATTAGAGAAAGCATACAGCAAAAGAGACTGACCTTTGTTGTCTACAGGAAATCTACAACCGCTAAAGGCCTAGAAAGTGGATAAATTGGAAAACTGGATGCATCCACCATGGCTGCAAACCTAACAGTTTGCCCCGCCAAGATACGGATGATTACAGCCCTAATTTAACCTGTTTAAATTTGTCATCACCGTTGACATTCGATATCAGCAGTATTTATACACAACAACATGATTGCGAACAACGATTGCATTTGTTTAAATACCTTCCATGTTGCCAAACCATACGACTGGTATATACTTATTCAGAAACCCTCCAGGATCATAAAAAAGCACATTTCATCAAACTTCACGTACGGAACCCTACACCAGAATAGTTGGGAAGGACAGTGTAATGGCCAACTACATGATAAGGTTTTATCACTCTCACGCGTATTGAATTAGAAGTCTACTTCTAAATGTCAACATGTGTGAGAATGAAAAATCCTTACCACTTTGTAAAAACAAAATCATAAGCCCACATTTAAGCTAAAATAAAGACCCCTTAACCAATAAAACCAAATCAATATGTCACGGATTCATACTATATAAATAGCGGCGCCAACGTAACATTAGAGCCTTTATATAGGAATGCGCTCGTCGAGGTTGCTGAGGTGAGCGAATCTCACACTCTACCATCCTTCTAATAAAACAAAGATCAATATGTGATGGCTGCAGACTCTATAAGTTGCCCTGCCAAGATGAAGATGATCTCAAATTCAATAGAATTCATTAAAACGCATCCCAATTCAATCAGCGCCAGTTTAGAAAATCTCAGACAACCACACATCAGAGCCTTTATATAAGACTACACTCGTAGAAGTTGCTAAGGCGAGCCAGTCTCGCACTCTACCATCCTTCCACTTTATCACACCCAAAAAGACAACGTTGTATATCATTATAACAGCTAACAAAAAGAGTGAAAGCCATGTGATTTAAGAAATAAGCCCCAACAATTGGTTTTACACACAAAAACCCCAACAATCACCAAAAACAAACTCGTAGAGGTTGCTGAGGCGAGCCTGTCTCGCACTCTACCATCCTTCCACTTTATAACAACCAAAACAACAACATTGCATATCATTATAACAACTAACAAAAAGAAGGAAAGCTAGGTGATTTAAGAAATAAGCCTCAACAATCGGTTTTACACATAAAAACCCCAACAATTACCAAAAAAGGAACCACAAACCCCAACCCAGTAACCCTAACCATAATTAATAGAATAGATTGACAAAAAACTACTCAAAATAAAAAATTTACTAACCCCACCGACAGAAGAAACGTCCTATGTAATCAATACCATTGAAGAACAAAACCCCATCATTACATATCATTCAAAAACTAAACCACAAACACATATCATTCAAAAACTGAACCTCAACAACCGTGACAACCCAACAACAACAAAATCACAAAGGATCGGTTAAAAACACACACAGAGAGAGAGAGAGAGAGAGAGAGAGAGAGAGAGAGAGAAAGGATTGATTAGAGAGAGAATCGAAGCTCCATCGTATGTATTTGATTTGTGTTTTTCGTTAACATCAAAGAGAAAGAGAGAAACGTATGTGTTTGGTATAGGTGTTTCTTTAACATCAAGACCAAAGAGAGAAACAGATATTAGCCGTCGGGGCGGTCGGAAAGCATTTAAAAGCACCCAGGAATGCACCCGACGCCCACCTTTTGTTAAGTTTATATAATGATTGAAACATAATTTCATTTTAATATGGGTATAAGGTCGAATACTACCCACGAACTTCATAAATGTCCCCGACATGAACAATGAAATATATTTCGTCCTTACTAGACCAACAAACTTGTTTGTTTTGTGACAATATGACCGACTATATATCCACGTCATTAATTATTTATTTTCTTTAATGCCAAATCTAATATATCTAGTCCACGTCATATAACATAAAACGACTAACATACCCTTATCTTCTTTCTCTTTTACCAGTTTCTTCTTCATCAATCTTCATCCAGCCTATCATTTAATCATCACCACACATATTTATCAAAAGGCTCTCTTTAGATCTTGTTCACATGAAAACTAGTAAGAGTCACATTCTTGGTTCATACTAAGGCACGATATCACATCACAATGTTTGATCCAAACAGCAGTATGTTTCCTTTTCACCTCGACATAATTCTTTGGTCTCACTTAACACTTTAGTATGGAAAATAAAGAGGGGAATGTGGCTACCTGGCTATAACGGCGCGGGTGTTTAGAACTCGCTTTCCACACCCTAACCTTCCCGTCTTGATGTCCTGTAAAAATCTTTTTCCCGGATATAATAATTGCCTTCACTAATCCACTCCTGGATTTAAAAGCGGAAAATTCATTCAGGTTTTTCCATACACGTATATTTTTGCTGTCAGATCCTGTGTAAAGGAGGTCACCAGATGCTGCAAGTGAATAAGTATGACCTTATTCACACACCAAGGAGCCAACGAGTCCATTCATGGGATAATTCGGGTCATCTAGGGTAGCCATTGACCATGGTGTACCTTGGTTCCAAGGTGACTTCATAATTGGTGAACCCTCGCCACTAACACGATGAGGTTCATACCCAGAAAAGTCACTATGTCGATTATTTGACTCCTCGTCTGTTTCCGAAAATCTGAACAAGATGTCTGGATCAGAAAGCGTTCTACTTTTGGAATCTAAGCTGGTTGTATCTTGTGATCCATTTGTTGTTCCCCTTTCTCTCATTGTTTAAAAATTATTTTTATGAATTTTGTTAATGATTTAACAAGATTCTGTCATTAGATTTGTAACAATGAAGATCGAAGACCAAGAAGAAAACGGATGAAATGCATCAAGAAATTAAACCAATGGTGGTTGTGTCATTGACTATAAATATATTTGGGTGGAAATCCCATGTGGATATAGCTTGTGTTAATTTAATTATAAATAAAAACCGTTGCCAGCGTGGAAGATAACTGTCACGTGTCGGTAAAAATTTATGATATGGGTGATATCGGAACAATATTTGAAAGTTCGTTGGTCTAGTAAGGACGAAATTTAGTTCGTTGGTCATGTCGGGACATTTTCGAAAGTTCGTGGGTATTTTTCGACTTTTACCCTTACATATGTTGTAATCAAACTTATGGTTTCTGTTAATATGTGATTGGCTTTGTTGTTA
>BQNB010094332.1:4878-26148 GCA_026074375.1 Tanacetum coccineum | reverse complement strand
TGAGAATTTTCCTTACTACCTTTGTCCTCAAGGGTAGTTTGGTAATTTCATATCTATTATATTTTTTTACGCATATCAAATTTTTGGCGCCGCTGCCGGGGATTTGTGATTAAGATTCCTTCATTTGTATTTGTCGATCGTGATTTGGAGAACCTTTCGTCTTCGAAAGTTACGCTTTTAAGAAAATCAAAAATACAAAAAAATTAAAAAATATAAAAAGTAAAAAATATTTTTATTTTTCTTTTTAGTATAAGTAGAAGATTAAACACAAAAATACAAAAATATTTGCTCTTCCGGATTTTTTGATCTTTCTCGTTAATTTGTGAATATAAAAAAAATATTTACAAAGTTGGTAAAAGAACACCAACAAATAATACCTTTAATTGAGGTATTATCCATTAATAAGTTCCGGAACCGAAGATTCAAAAATTTTACCGTTTGTGTCACTTACGAAAAAGGCGCACCTCTTTTATTAAATTTATTTTACTTAAGAGAGTTACCCTAAGTTTGTTGATTATTCGGTAAACAAAAATATTTCCTTTTCTCATTTCTTTTCTCATTTCAATTGTTTAGTGCATGCGCACTAGAAATTCCTATTTTCCAAATAATTCAAACGTAACCTTTCCGAGACGTCGAAATAGAGGACGTGTTCCAAACGTAGTCGAACCCGAGCTTCGTACTATCGTTGAAGTTGCACCAATGGCGGAACGTACAATGGAAGAGCTGCTCCGTGCACCCACGGAAGGGTATGGAGAAGCTATCGTTTTACCAGAAATTAATGCGGATCATTTTGAAATCAAAACGAATTTGTTACAACAAGTTCAAGCTAACCCGTTTCACGGATATGAGAGGGAAAATCCCCATGCTCATATCAATAGTTTCAAAAGGATTACCTCGACTTTACGATTTAGAGATGTACCGATTGATGTTATTAAGCTTATGATGTTTCCATATTCGCTAGAGGGGAACACGAGATTGTGGTACGAGAAAGAACCACCTAATTTGATCTTGACTTGGGAGGATCTCGTAACCAAATTTGTAAATTAATTTTTCCCTCCTTCGAAAACCACTCACTTAAAGAATAAAATTTATTGTTTTACACAAAAATTTGAGGAAACTTTTAGTGAAGCATGGGAACGATTTAAGGAAATGCTTAGAGCTCTGTCCTCACCACGGATTTACAGAGTTAACTCAAGTTGATACCTTCTAATAATGGTTTAATCTGAATGATCTAAGACTCTTTAAATGCCCGCGGCGGATGGAAATCTTTTGAGTAAGACGACTAGAGAGGCTTTGAACATAATTGAAAACAAATCAAAAGTTCGTTATTCACGTAATAAATCAAATGTTTCTAGGATGAATACGACTTCTAGGGAAAGTGTTAGTAAAACGGATGAGAGAATTGATAAGCTTGCGGATCAACTTTCGACCTTAGTTGAGATTGTTTCTAAAAAAGTTGTCACTCCCGCTCCGGTTAAAGCGGTTGAGGAAATTTGTGTTACTTGTAGTGGGCCTCATGCTTGGTACAATTGTCCTAATACCGATAACAATCAAGCTAGTGTTTGTGCGGCAACGGGTTCTTACAATCAAGGTAACCCTCCAAACCGTGTTAGTAATCAAATGGCACCACCAGGTTTTGCTCCGGTGCAAAACAATGGTCAAAATAGGAATTATCAAAATCAAGGTCAAGGGAATAATTTTTAATAGGAAATTAATTTCATGGAATCAAGGTTTCAGCTTAAAATAATCATGTTCCAAATTTTCAAAATCAAGGATTGCAAAACCAAACTTTTCAAGTGCCTAATAATCATGTCCAACAAGAGTTTTCAAATGAGTTTTCAAGTTACAAGAGAACTAATGATCAAATAATGAGAAACATGCAAAATCAAATCAATTCGTTGAAAGGAGAAGTTAAGAATGAAATTCAAAACACGATGAAAACTCAACAAGCCGTCTTGATGAATCAAAAAAATGTCTTTCAAACTAACTTGCAAAATATGTTAAATGGATTCTTTCAAAACTAAGACTCAACTTCGGGTACTCTTCTGAGTAATACCATTCCAAACTCGAAGTGTGAGATGAAAGTAATCGCTACTCGAAGTGGTGTTGCTTACGAGGGACCCTCGATTTCTACTAATCCTTCTCCTAAAAAGGTAGTGGAACGAGAAACCGAGGAGACAACGGATAAAGAGCAAACAAATTTCCAAGGAAGTACCGCATACATCCCACCTCCGGTTAATCCCATTCCGATTCCGAAACCCGATGTTCCAAAGACTTTACCTAAGCCGAATATTCCGTATCCTGCACGACGTAATGATCAAAGTTCGTGGGAAAAAGCCTTCTTTTTCCCTGTCTCCTATTAAAAGAGAAGATTTTTCAAATGTTCCAAGATTTACGCTTTGACATTAGCTTCGCAGACGTTTTGTTTTTGATGCCAAGATTTGCTCCAACGATTAGGAATTTGTCAATGAGTAAGGAGAATTGCACTTGAATTAGCTAAGATTACCTTTGAAACGAGAATTGCTAGGAGATGCCTCCTCCAAATGTTCCCGATAAAGAATAGGCGATCATGCTAGGTTCTTATTCCATGTAATTTCCCGGGAATGGATGTATGTCACGCCTTGGCCGATCTTGACGCGAGCATAAATCTTATGCCCCTTTCCATTTGGAAAAAGTTATCCTTACCCGAACTTACCCCCACTCGGATGACTCTTGAGTTAGCGGATCGATCCCATAACTCATCCTAAGGACTCGCTGACAGACCGTTTAGTGAAATGTGGGAAAGTTTCAACTTTCCTATCCGACTTTGTTGTTGTCAGAATTTGAAGCTGATCCTCGAAGTACACTCTCATACTCTAGGAGATCTTTTTAGAACGATGATGCCTAATTGATGTTTACGGAGAAGAAATAACCCTTTGGGTTGATAACGAAGCCATTACTTTTAATCTAGATCAAACAACGAAATACTCCTCTTCATATAAGGTTTTCTAATAAAACTTTGAGTAGCAATCCCACCCCGACGTCTGAGCCTCTTACTTCCGAATTCATTTTAGAAGAGATCGAAGCTTATCTCAAGGATGATTCGATTTCACACCGAAAATTGATCATGCCGATTACGATCCAGAGGGAGATATTTGCTTAATTGAAAAATTATTAAATAATGACCCGTTTCAACTCCCTCCGATGGACCTATGCGAGGAGAATAACATTAATCAGGCCAAATGCTTCATTGAAGAACCTCCGAAATTAGAGTTAAAAGATTTACCATCTCATTTGGAATATGCTTACTTAGAAGAAAACGACAAGTTACTAGTAATTATTGCAAAAGGTTTAAAAGATGCTCTTTTAAAAGTGCTTAAATCTCATAAACGGGCCATTGCATGGAAAATCACCAATATCAAGGGTATCGACCCTCGTTTTTATACACACAAAATCTTGATGGAGGATGATTACAAACCCACAGTTCAAAGTCAAAGACGAGTTAACCCAAAAATTCACGAAGTAATAAAAAAGGAGGTCCTAAAACTTCTTGATGCCGGAATGATTTACCCGATCTCCGACAGCCCATGGGTTAGTCCAGGTGACATTGGGTTCCAAAGAATGGTGAATAATCGTGGGTTGCTAATGAAGAGAATGAATTAATTCTGACACGTTTAGTTACCGGGTGGAGAGTTTGTATCGACTATAGGAAATTAAATGAAGCGACTCGAAAAGATCATTTTCCATTGCCGTTTATGGATCAAATGTTAGAAAGATTAGCCGGAAATGAATTTTATTGTTTTCTAAATGGATTTTTGGGGTATTTTCAAATACCGATAGATCCCTAGGACCAAGAGAAAACTAATTTCACATGCCCGTATGGAACTTTCGCGTACCGTCGCATGCCTTTTGGCTTGTGTAATGCTCCCGGTACTTTCCAACGGTGTATGATGGCCATATTCCATGATATGATCGAAAAGACTATGGAAGTGTTTATGGATGATTTCTCGGTTTTTGGGGATAGTTTTGATTCATGCCTCTCTAATTTAGAAAAGATGCTAAAAAGGTGTGAAGACACGAATTTAGTTCTTAATTAGGAGAAGTGCCACTTTATGTGTAGAGAATAAATTGTGTTAGGACATAAAATTTCAAAGTCGGGAATTGAGGTCGATCGTGCTAAAGTCGATGTTATCGCTAAGCTCCCTCATTCGACTACCGTAAAAGGTGTTAGGAGTTTCCTAGGTCATGCGGGTTTTTACCGATGTTTTATCCAAGACTTTTCCAAAATAGCTAGACCTATGACTCATCTACTTGAGAAGGAAACACCGTTTGTGTTTTCTAAGGATTTGATGCTTTTGAGACTCTTAAAAAGAAGCTTACTGAAGCTCCTATCTTAGTTGTCCCAGATTGGAACCTACCTTCCGAACTTATGTGTGATGCAAGTGATTTTGCGATTGGTGCGGTTTTAGGACAATGAAAGATGAAGCACTTTCAGCCTATACATTACGCTAGTAAGACAATGACCGAAGCTCAAATTCATTACACTACGACGGAGAAGGAAATGCTTGCCGTAGTGTATGCTTTTGAAAAGTTTCGGCCATATCTTGTCTTATCTAAAATCATAGTGTATACGGATCACTCGGCTTTAAAATACCTTATAAATAAACAAGATGCCAAGCCGAGGTTGCTCCGGTGGGTGCTCCTCCTACAAGAATTTGATATCACCATCCGTGATAAAAAAGGAAGTGAGAACCTCGCGGCCAACATTTTTTCTAGATCTTGAGAACCTCACCTAGGAAGTGTTAGAAAATAAAGACATAAATGAAAATTTTCCTTTAGAGACTCTTGGTGTAATATCTAGTGAAAGTACCCCATGGTTTGCGAATTTTGAAAATTTCCATGCGGGGAATTTTATCATCAAAGGAATGATGACTCAACAAAAGAAGAAGTTTTTCAAGGATGTTAAACATTATTTTTGGGATGATCCCTATCTTTTTTGAATTTGTGCGGATCAAATCATTCGAAGGTGTGTGCATGGGCAAGAAGCTAATGACATCCTCAAAGCTTGTCATGAAGGACCCACCGGGGGCCATCATAGTGCCAATCTCACCGCTCAAAATGTATTTGATGCCGGTTTCTTTTGGCTGACCATATAATCGAGATGCCCATATATGATCAAATTATACTCGTGATACGTGTCAAAAGACAAGGCAATATTTCACAAAAGAGGATGAGATGCCTCAAAACGCTATTCAAGTTTGTGAAATCTTCGATGTATGGAGTATCAATTTTATGGGACCTTTTCCGTCTTTACGTGGAAATAAATACATCCTCGTAGCCGTTGATTATCTTTCAAAGTGGTGGATGCAAAAAGGCGCTACCCACAACTATGCCGCAGTTGTTGTTAAGTTTTGAAATCTCTTTTTGCATTCGGAAAACTCCTAGAGATATGATAAAGCGATCATTGGACCCATTGTTTGCTAATGATAAATTGCTAAAGGAATGTTTAAGTATGGGTACTCTTCGTCTTGCTACCGGTTTATCACCTCTAACGATCGGGTCAAGTGGAGGGTGTCAATGGCGGTTTGACAAACGTATTCTAGAAAATGGACGGTTGGAGAAAACGTGCCTCATGGTCCGACTAACTCTTTTAGGGTTGACGCTTTTATGGGGCATTCCGGTATCTACTTTAAGACACGATTGGTTGTTAGCCGTACAAATTAGTGTACGAAAGTCATCTTGCGATTTTACCTATCGAGTTGAGCATAAAGCATATTGGCTTGAAAACATGCTATTTCGATCTTAAAACCGCGGGTGATCACCGGAAGCTTTAACTTAATGAACTTAATGAGCTTTGTGATCAAGCTTACGAGAATTCTTTGATATATAAAGAGAGGACGAAGAAGCTTCACGACTCAAAGATCAAAAACCGCATTTTCAATGTTCATGATCGAGTTTTACTCTTCAACTCTCGTCTAAAGATATTCTCGGGAAAGCTTAAAACTCGTTGGTAAGGACCTTTCACCATCAACAAAGTTTTTCCATACGGAACCATCAAGTTATCTCAACCCGATGGTCCAAACTTTAAGGTGAATGGTCATCGTGTGAAGCATTACTTCGGAGGGGACTTACCACCCAAGGTAGTCCAGGATCTCCACACTTTCTCCAAGGACGAATGAATTCGGGGATCGAGTCAAGCTATGTGACTCGGTTACCAAAAATAAAGCGCTTCGTGGGAGGCACCCCATGCTTCTCATTTTCTGCTTGCTTATTTCTACATATGATGGTGTGGTAGGTGTACTCTTCGATTCTTGTTGTTTGTGCTTGTGATTTTTTTATAGGATTGACCTAAAATTTTCTAAAGACTCTCGTGTTCGGTGTTTTATCCCGGTCCACTCGAGCTTCCTAGCTTTTGCTTGCCATTAGTTTGGGGAAATCCGATATCCTAAGATTATTATGATCAACATTATCTTTTAGCATACTTGATGAACCGGCTTGAGGGATTTTTGGATACTTTCTTCCCTGCTTCTGATTATGCATTCGATTTTTTGAGTTCTAGTATGGGGTTTTTAAGTCTTAGGCTAGGAAACATTGAGGACAATGTTTAATTTTAGTATGGGGTAGTATATCTTTGATATGATCTGATCTACCTTTGCCCGTTGTTCTAACGTACCCCGTTTTCCCACAAAGTTTTCAAAAAAAAATGAAAAATTTAAAAATTTCAAAAATAAAATAAGTGTTTTGTCACAATTTTGACTTTCCTACTGGGTAGAATAAGAATAAATTTTGACCCGATCGAGCGTGTTGAGCTCTAGCTTGTTCCTTAACTTTTAGGCTAAGCGTTCGCGGAAATTCGCGAAGAACAAAAATGATAGAGTTAAGTATGAGTGAGATGCTAAACAAGGATTATTTGGAAATCTTAAGAACTCATATATGTAATCTATGGTTTTTTCTCCCATAAGCTCCTAACCGGATTAATAATACGTGCTGTTTTTGGAGATTAAACTTAAATCAAAAAATTTTATGTAGTTTATAGCAAAAATTTTAGTCTTAGTTCAAACTTATACTTGAATTTTTCAAAAAGAAGTCTTCTCTATATAAAGTAAAAAAAATAAAAAAATAAAATAAAAAAATAATATATATATATATATATAATAATAATAAAAACTGTGGGCTGATAAAAGTTTACTGCCTCTTTCCGGCTCACAACCTATGTGGTAGTCTTCTAAAGAAAGCCCATAGTAAGAATAAAAATCCGAGACTGATAAAAGTTTGCTGCATCTTGCCGACTCACAACCGATGTTGCAGCCTTCTAAAAGGTCGAGGGTTACAATTGCATAAATGTTATGTTTAATATTAAGTTTGAATTAATAAATCTCTTTTTGTTAAATTTAAATATGCTTTTGAACTTTGACTATTTCATTTTAAGTAAACTATGTATGTACGGAAAACCGGATAGTTTTTGAAACTTAAGGTCCGTGAGTCCCGATACTAGTCTCTGTGGGGTGTCAAAAGACTGGTCACTTAGCCGCAAGGTTGGGATGTGCCAAGACGAAAGTCGTTACATGGGATGATCTCACCTTCAAACTCATTATTCTCTGGTGGAACGTGAAGCATAGAATTTTGCAAAATGTTGATCCATAGTTGAAATTGAAAATAGCACATTCACCTAAGATATAATAATTATTAGGAGTGCAAAGTTTACAAGATGCAAATATGAGTAGTGTTAGCATCTTAACTAATATTTAGCGGTGATTTTGTTTTAAGCTTGGTTTGGAGCAAGTGAAAAGTCGGGGACGATGAATTTATCCTTTTTGGGGCATTCTCAGATCGAAATGCATCTTGTTCTATGATCCCTAAACGGTTATGGAAATAACGAAAGTCAGAATATTCTAGTTAGTTTTAATATAAAAAAATCATAAAAATGGAAAAAGTTTTGAAAAATAGGAAAATAGGGTGTTTTAAAACTTGTGATTTCTTAATTTTCCCCACAAAAGACTTTGCTACTTTTCAAATGATTAGTTTGGGGAAGTTTTGAGGTATTTGGTTTTAGAGCATATAATATTGCGTGAGGACACGACAATCACTTAGTCTGGGGAATTTTGATATGTGAGAAATCACATATTCTTTTTATATCAAAAATGTCCTTTAAATGATCAAAATGTGCAAAAATATGCTTGTATTTGTGTATTTTGTTGTTTATGAATGTGTAGGTAAGGATAATGCAAAAATCACAAGAAAATGGTCAAAACCGGACAAACACGAACACGAGAATGGAAAGAGTGCTCAAGAGCCAGGAGTTTGATAGCAAAAAGGTCAAAAGGTCATCAAAAGTCAACCCTTGGTCAAACCACAAAATGCCAAAACCCTCAAAATACCTAAATGAGCCTTAATGTTAAACCAAATTCACAATAAGTCCTTAAAACCCTAACACCGTTAGTCTTTTTATTATAAAGACTAACAGTCGTTATCTCTTAATAACTAAACCTTTTAAACCAAGCTCGAGCCCAAATAATAAACCTGTGACCTATTTTTTTTTATAAAAGCCCAGGTCAACGTCCCAAACCCCTCAGTCAAACATAAACATATAACAATTGGGGGCGGGAAAAACAGTTTTCATTGTTCACCGTCTCCCCCAATTCACCCTTCTCATTATAACTCAATTAAAATCCAATTAACCCACTTCTTTCACTTGGCCATAAGATGCTTAATACCAAGCTACACCTCAGCAAAACCAAACGTCACCAAAGGATTTTGATTGGTCAAGACTCCAACAAGAATGACACGCGGGATTTTGAACAAACACACCTTGATGGGAAATGTTACACTAAAAGCAAGCCAAAATAAGCACAAGGCTCTAACACAAGGAATGCCACGCTGGCAATCCGTGTGATCACATCTTTGATCCAACGGTGAAGGCAGGGCATCTAATGATTGGAAAGGATTCAAGGGTTAAGATCAAATCCAAGAGGAGCGTATGAAAAGACACTAGAGCTTCTCTCTCCTGCCGTATATAAACGAGTCATCACTCACTCACAAAAGATATCTAGGAGTAGTTTTTAGTGTAGCTTAGTGTAATCTTTAGTGTAACTTTTATAAATGTAACTTTCCATTACAAAGCTTGTAATCAGTTTTAATATCAATTAAAAGTTTAGTTTTCATATTGTGCACTTGTTAAATCCTGTTTTCTTTAAATGAAATATGGTTTTATAAGCTCTTTTAGCCTCCTCTAAAGTTTCATTAAGTATCATTTTAACTCAATAAGCTAGATGTTACATCTCATTTTAAGCTCTTTAAAAGCTAAAATGAGCTTTTCTGCTTACTCTAATTCACTCCCAAAATTACCTCAGCTTGAATTTGGAAGGAAACCAGACTTGGTTGGGTTTCCAAGACCTCACTTGGCTTATCTATGATAAGCAGAGCTTGTCGATTAGTCATAAGAGCATTTGATATGCCTTTTTGTGCATAAGGCCTTTGTAAGTCTATCATTTTCTTTCTTCTAGCTTTAAAACTGAAATTAGTTTAATATTGTTATTGCCGTTTAGTTTTGCTTAATAATGCTTATGTAGGAAAGTCGTTATGTTTCTTATGATGTTGATTGATAGTTAAAATCGTAGTTGCACTGATTCTGTTTATAAACAGCCAAAAATACCAAAATATTAGAATAGTCTTGTAGCTTATTAATTATGCTTAAATCAGTTGACTGATAATTGTTCATTACGGTTTGTTATAAGCTTGATATAATCTGGTATTTGAGTTTCAAAACTGATCTCTTAATTTTATTAGCTAAATGAGATTCACATTTTAATAGGAGTGTGTCGGTTCAGGCAGTATTAACTTAAGTTAGTATGCCCATTAGGCCATTTGGCCTTATAAATTGAGTTTCAATCTCAAAGTTAAACTTATAAGATTAGGTTTTGAAGTTCTTCTTAGGTTAAATAAGTTTATAGATAGCTTATGTGTAGGTTGTTTAAATATATGGCCATAAGCTCAGGTGTATGAGCATTTGAGTTTAAGTTTGTTCAAGCTAGTTTCATTAATCAAATTGTCTTTAGTTTTACGTTATCTAATAGTGTAGATTATAGAATCATTAGCCTGCACTTTTAGTTTTAAGTTTTGACTCTTAGGGTGTCAAATGCATCAGGATAGTTAAATAGCCTAATAGCCAATTTCTAGCTTAGATTTCAGAGAGTAAAAGTAGGTTTTAAGTTTTCAAATTTTGTTCACAAGTAGATTTTAGGTAATAGTAGATCTATTTCAGCTTAATTTGCTTTTAAAAGTCCATTTGGTTATCTGTTTTTAAGCTCAAAATAAGCAATTTGTCTTTTCAAAACTAAAAATGTACTCAGCTCCTACTGAGTAAATTAAGCAGTTTTCAAATAGATTTT
Organism: Tanacetum coccineum; assembly: GCA_026074375.1. Lineage (NCBI taxonomy): Eukaryota > Viridiplantae > Streptophyta > Magnoliopsida > Asterales > Asteraceae > Tanacetum > Tanacetum coccineum. The sequence continues at coordinate 15,781 of BQNB010094332.1, read as the reverse complement.
TCAATAAGCAAATGAATTTCAAAATGCTTTTCAAAAGAAGTTTTAAAGAGCTTTTTGGCCAGGGTTTAAGATATAATAAGCTAAAAGTCCAAAAAGGATCTGTTAGCTTATTGAAAAATAAGCTCAAAAGTTGCCCTTAAGGCCTGCTTGGTTAGCAGTTTATACCAAAGAGCTTATTTGTGTTTTTTTAGTTTATAGTTTAAGTTTTAGTTTAATTGCCTGTTTAAATTAGCTATTTAGGTAGAATAAGTAGTTATAGCTTATTTAGTCAAGGATTCAGACTTATAATAGCTTTTCATATAAATAAACCATAAATATAAAATTGGCCTAAGGAGTTTTTCATTGAGTCTTTTTACTGCTTAATTGAATTTCAAAATGTCTTTTGTTTGCTTTTTCAAATAGCTTTTTGGTCAAGGTTTAAGGTAGTATATGGCTTATAGTCATAAGGATCTTTTTGTGTGCTTATAATTAAGCTCAAAAGGTGCCTATTGGTCTGTTTAAGCTGGTAGTTTCTCTTTAAGTGCTTATTTGATTTCTAAGCTTATTGATTTTAGTTCGTTGCTTATCTCTAGCTTATCAGGTTAGACATTAGTATAGTTATAGCTTATTAAGTCTAGTTTTAGCTTATCTTAGTTTCTACCCTATTTAGTTTTGTTTAAAAGTAAAAAAATGGCTAAGTATAGGTTGTCTGATTTTTAAGCTGTTTCTAGCTTATAAGTGACTTTTAGAAAAGTTGTTTTCACAAAAATAGCTTATTATAAACTGTTTTACAACTTTGCTTTTTTAGGTTTTTGCATTTCAGAATTACATCAACTCGATACATTCTATAATGCTTTGAACTCTAATGATCAAGATTCGTTGAATTCCGCTGCGGGTGGTAAGTTTTTGGATAAAATGCCCCGTGATTGCCTAAGAATCATTGAAAGCAAATCCAAAGTCTGTAATTCACGTAACAGATATGGTGAAAGCCTTACTTCTCGATAAGAAAAACCAAAACCAAGCTCCCGCTCCCGTAAAAGCGGTCGAGGAAAGTTGTGTATCTTGTGGTGGTGCTCATTCTCATCGTAATTATCCCGCCACCGATGGCAATGTTTATCGTGACAATACTCAAGAATATGTTTCTCAAGCCGCTACAGCTAATTTCAATCAAGGAAATACCGGTTACCGAGCCCTAATTGCTAATCAAATTCGACCTCTCGGTTTTCCTCCCGTTCAACAAAACCAAAGAAATAACCAAAACCGTTACAACCAAAACCGGGGAAATAATTACAACCAAGCTTCCACCTACCAACCCCCGGTTAATCAAGGCCAAATTTACCGACCCCCAACTAATCAAACCCCAGTTCACCAAGCTCAAACTTACCAAGTTCTGGCTCCGCAAACACAAGGTATGTCGAAGGAAGATTTTCAAAATTACATCAAAGCTAATGATGCGGTTATGAGAAATATGCAAAACTAAACCCAAAACATGCAAAATCAAATGATAAATTTAACCGATTTGCTTACCAAATTCATGAATTCCAATACCACCTCTACTTTGGGCTCGGGTACTCTTCCAAGCAACACTGTTTCTAACCCAAAAAGTGATTTGAAAGCAATCACTACCCGAAGTGGCATTTCTTATCAAGGACCCACGAATCCTACTACCTCTTCTCTTCCTAAAGTAGTGGAACGTGAAATCGAGGTGACAAAGGATACGGTGCCTCCTACTAATAACGGAAGCACCAAAGACGTCCAACCTCCGGTTGTCCAAGTTCAATCTCAAGTACCAAATTCTGAGCCCGTTGTTGAAACCGTTAGTGCTCCTATGCCTAACCCGAAACCGTCAATTCCATATCCTTCGAGACGTAATGATGAAAAACGCCGTGAAAAAGCTAATGACCAAATTGAGAAATTCTATGAAATCTTTAAAGATTTGAGTTTCAAAATTAGTTTAGCGGATGCTTTGATTCTTATGCCAAAATTTGCCTCGACTCTTAAAGCTTTAATCGGAAACAAAGAAAAATTAAGTGAAATGGCTAGAACTCCTTTGAATGAGCATTGTTCGGCGGTTATCCTAAACAAGTTACCCGAAAAACTTGGAGACCCCGGCAAATTTCTAATCCCGTGTGATTTTCCCGGAATGGAAGAGTGCTTAGCCTTGGCCGATCTTGGCGCTAGCATAAATCTCATGCCATTATCCGTGTGGAAAAAGCTTTCTCTTCCTGAGCTCACTCCTACTTGTATGACTCTTGAACTTGCAGACCGTTCGATTACCAAACCAATCGGTATCGCCGAAGATGTCTACCTAAAAGTAGGAAAGTTCAAATTCCCGGCCGACTTTGTAGTCGTAGACTTTGATGCCGATTCCCGAGTTCCCCTAATTCTCAGGAGATCCTTCTTAAAGACCAAACGTGCTTTGATTGATGTTTACGAAGGAGAATTAACTCTTCGTGTTGGAAAAGAAGCCATAACATTCAATCTTGACCAAACTTCGAGATACTCTTCTAATTACGATGATAATTTGGTAAACCGAATCGTCATCATTGAAATGTCTTGTGAGGTATATTCTCAAGAAGTTCTCAGTTTTTCCGATGTGATTGCAAGTGGCAATCCCACTCCTTACTATGACCCGATCGTTTCTACCTCTTCTCTGACTCTCACTCCCTTCGGGGATAGTGATTTTCTTCTTGAAGAAGTCGATGCTTTCCTTGCTCTTGAAGATGATCCAAATTCACCAGAAGTTGATGACTCTTACTATGACCTGGAGGGGGATATTCTTCTTCTTGAATCATTTCTCAATGATGATCCATCACCCCTTCCCAACCAAGGAAATTATTTGCCTGAAATTCAAAAAGAACTTAAAGTTTGTGTAGCTAAAAATGATAAATCCTCAATTGATGAACCTCCCGAAGTCAAACTCAAGGACTTACCTCCTTATCTCGAATACGCATTTTTGGAAGGTGACAACAAGTTGTCTGTCATAATTGCTAAAGATTTGAATGTCGAGGAAAAAGCCGCTCTTATAAAGGTTTTGAAGTCACACAAACGAGCCATCGCTTGGAAACTCTCCGACATCAAGGGTATTAACCCGAAATTTATACTCACAAGATTCTTATAGAAGAGGACTACAAACCAGCGGTTCAACATTAAAGACGGGTGAATCTAAAAATCCACGATGTCATCAAAAAGGAGGTTGAAAAACTTCTTGACACGAATTAATTTACCCGATCTCGGATAGTCCTTGGGTGAGTCCCGTACATTGCATGCCGAAAAAAGGTGGTTTTACCGTTGTTGAAAATGATGAAAATGAATTGATTCCGACTCAGTTGGTTACAGGATAGCATGTATGCATTGACTACCGTAAGTTAAATGAAGCCACCCGTAAAGGCCACTTTCCACTACCGTTTATAGATCAAATGCATGAGAGATTAGCGGGAAACGAGTACTATTGTTTTCTCGATGGTTTCTCGGGTTACTTTCAAATTCCCATCGACCCTCATGATCAAGAAAAGACCACATTCACATGTCCATATGGAACGTTCGCCTATCGTCGCATGCCTTTCGGCTTATGAAATGCACCAGGCACGTTCCAGAGGTGCATGATGGCTATCTTTTATGATATGATTGAAAAAACGATAGAAGTTTTTATGGACGACTTTTCGGTCTTTGAGAATTCATTCAAAAATTGCCTCTCTCGTGTAGACAAGATGCTTTAAAGGTGCGAAGACACCAATCTATGTCTTAATTGGGAAAAAAGTTATTTTATGGTTAAGAAAGGAATTGTCCTTGGTCTGATAAAGCCAAAATCGATGTGATTGCTAAGTTACCTCATCCCACCACCGTTAAGGGTGTTCGGAGTTTTCTCGGTTATGCCGGTTTCTACCAACTGTTCATTAAGGATTTTTCCAAAATTTCTCGACTAATGACTCATCTCCTTGAGAAGAATACTCCATTCATTTATTCAAATGAATGTATCCAAGCTTTTGAAACATTAAAGAAAAAACTTACCGAAGCTCCAATCTTGATTGCCCCAGACTAGGACCTTCCCTTTGAGCTTTTGTGCGATGCAAGCGACTTTGCCATAGGTGCAGTCTTGGGGCAACATCTTGAAAAACACTTTAGGCCTATACACTATGCTAGCAAAACAATAAACGAGGCGGAATCGCATTACACTACGACAGAGAAAGAAATGTTAGCCGTGGTGTATGCCTTTGAAAAATTCCGGTCTTACCTCATCTTGAACAAAAGCGTAGTGTATACGGATCACTCTGCCCTGAAATATCTCTTTGCTAAAAAAGATTCCAATGCAAGATTGCTCTGGTGGGTTCTCCTCCTTCAAGAATTCAATTTCAACATCATTGACACAAAAGGAGCCGAGAATCTCGCGGCCGATCATCTTTCCTGATTAGAAAACCCGTATGAAAATGTGCTCGACCCAAAAGAGGTGAATGAAAAGTTTCCTCTCGAGACACTTAATATGGTGACTTCTTGTAGTAACTCAAGTACCCCGTGGTTTGCCGATTATGTAAATTACCACGCGAGGAAATTCATTGTTAAGGAGATGTCGTCCCAGCAGAAAAACAAGTTTTTCAAAGATGTTAAATACTACTTTTAGGACGACCCCTATTTGTTCAAAATATGTGCAGATCAAATGATCCGACAGTGTGTAGCTGGCCAAGAAGCTGTTGACATCCTCACAGCTTGCCATAGTGGACCCACCGGGGGACATTACGGTGCCAACTACACCACCAAAAAGGTTTTTGACTCAGGATTTTATTGGCCCACAATCTACAAAGATGCCTATGAGTTAGTCAAATTTTGTGACTCGTGCCAGCGTCAAGGAAAAATATCACAACGTGATGAGATGCCTTAAAATTCCATCTAAGTTTGTGAAATCTTTGATGTCTGGGGCATAGACTTCATGGGACCATTCCCGTCTTCGCGAGGGAACAAATACATACTCGTGGCGGTCGACTACTTGTCAAAATGGGTTGAAGCGAAAGCGCTCCCCACTAACGACGCCCGAGTTGTTTGCAAATTTCTCAAATCTCTCTTCGCCAGATTAGGTGCCCCTCATGCCATCATAAGTGATCGCAGAACCCATTTTTGCAATGACCAGTTTGCAAAAGTCATGCTTAAATACGGAGTTACTCACCGTCTCTCCACCACATATCACCCACAAACAAGTGGGCAAGTTGAGGTATCCAATCGTGGCTTGAAATGAATTCTTGAAAGGACCGTAGGCGAAAACAGTGCCTCTTGGTCGGATAAACTAGATGATGCACTCTGGGCCTTCCGTACTGCTTACAAAACACCCATCGGGTGCACCCCATACAAGCTAGTATACGGAAAGGCATGTCATCTACCGATTGAGCTTCGAGCACAAAGCCTACTGATCCTTAAAGCATGCAAACTTTGACCTTGAGACCGTGGGCGATCATCGTAAAGTTCAACTCAATGAATTAAATGAACTTTGTGATCATGCCTATGAGAACTCTTTGATCTATAAAGAGAAAACAAAGAGGATCCATGACTCAAAGATCAAAAACCGCGTTTTCAACGTTGGTGATCAAGTCCTCCTTTCTAACTCTCGATTGAAGATGTTCTTAGGCAAATTAAAATCCCGTTTGTCCAAACCGTTCACCATTTCCCAAGTCTTTCCATATGGCACCGTTGAGTTATCCCAAAACTCCGGGCCAAATTTCAAGGTGAGCGATCATCGAATTAAGCACTACTTTGGAGGGGACATACCAAAGTTGGTTGTCCTGGATCTCCAAACCTTCCCCAAGGACAAATAAATGTGGGGATTGGGTCAAGCTTAGTGACCCTAAACAAGCGCTTCGTGGGAGGCACCCCATGCTTATCCTTCTATTATTTTCTTTCTTATTTCTATTGTGATGTGAGGAGGCTTGTACTCTTCCGTTTCTTGTTGTTTGTGCTTGTGATTTTTTGTAGGATTTACCCAAAAAATTTTGAAGACTCTCGTGTTCGGTGTTTTGTCCTGTCCACTCGAGCTTCCTAGCCTTTGCCTGCCATTAGTTTGGGGAAATCCGATATCCTAATCTTATCGACTAATGTTTATCTTTAAGCATACTTAATAAACGGCTTAGGATTTACGTAGAGACCCTTCTTAAAACATTGAGCACAATGTTCAGTTCTAGTATGGGGAGGGATCTATCGATTTGATTATGCCTGCAGCCGTTTTTTTCACGTAATCCCGTTTTTACCACCAAAATACCAAAAAAAATTAAAAAATTAAAAAAAATTCAAAAACAAAATAAGTGTTTTGTCACAATTTTGACTTTCCTGTTGGGTAGAATAAGAATAAATTTTGACTCGATCGAGCGTGTTGAGCTCTAGCTTGTTCCTTAACTTTTAGACTAAGCATTCGCGGATTTTTGCGAAGAACGAGAAATGATAGAGTTAAGTATGAGTTGAATGCTAAACAAGGATTATTTGGAGATCTTACAAGCTCATAAGTGTAATTTGTGGCTTTTTCTCCCGTAAGCTCCTAACCGGACTAATAATACGTGCTATTTTTGAAAATTAAACTTAAATCAACAATTTTTGAAATATAGTCAATAACATTTTTTTGTCTTAGTTCAAATTTATACTTAAATTTTCTAAAAAGAAATTTTCTCTATATCGTGATATTAAATGTAAAAAAAAGAAAAAAAAATAAGGTAATAATAATAATAAACTGTGGGCTGATAAAAGTTTGCTGCATCTTGCCGGTCACAACCGATGTTGCAGCCTTCTAAAAAAGACCCATAGTAAGAATAATAATCCGAGACCGATAAAAGTTTGCTGCATCTTGTCGGCTCACAACCGATGTTGCAGCCTTTAAAAAGGTCGAGGCTTTACATTGTATCATGTTTATATTAATGTTAAGTGTGAAATAATGTGATTTAATAAATATAGGGAAAATATCTTTTTCTTAAATTTAAATATGCTTTCGAACTAAGACTATTTCATTTTAAGTTGTGGTTGTTTTAAATAAGTTATGTATAAACGAAAAACCTAAGAGTTTTTAAAACCGAAGGTCCGTGAGTCCCGATACTAGTCTCTGTGGGGTGTCAAAATCCTGGTCACTTAGCCGCGAGCCGGCGAGGTTGGGATGTGCCAGACGAAAGTCGCTACATGGGATGGATCCTCTGACTTCAAACTTATTAACTCGAGGGTAACACGTGAAGGATAGGAATTTTGCAAAAACTTATCCAAATGGTTGAAATTTGAAATAGCACATTCACCTAATATATAATAATTGTCGTACGAGTGACAAGTTACAAGATTTACAAATATGAGGTAGATGTTCGGCATCCTAAACTTATATTTAACGTGATTTCGTTTCTTAAGAGCTTGTTTGGGATAAGTAAATGTCCGAAAGGACGATGAATTTAATCTCTTTTTGATCATTTTAGGATTGAAATGCGTCTTGTCTCATGACCCTTAAGTTACGGGGTAGCAGAAACCCGCAACGCGCAAACCGAAAAAACCGAAAACCCGCAAAAACCGAACCACAAAACCATCTACTATCAGACAAAAACCGTAGCGCTATATCTCGATCTAATAAACAGACCATACTTAAAAAACTAAAAAAACCCCCCCACATGGCAAACTAGCGCGGTGCACGGTTCGTTATTTTCGCACGCGCGTAAATCTACCGACAACCGCAAAACCCCGCACCGAACCGCAAAGACGATATCTATATAGCTAATACATATTAATGACTCAGAACTTCACTTTTAACAAGAATATATCCACATCAAAAAGCATATCTTACTACGCGACATAAGAGACCGTGCGTTTCGGCGAGCTGTAGTACACCAGCTCTAGAATACAGGTTACACTAGAATAACTATGCAAGCCGTACAATATACCACCATACTCAAAGGTTTATGTGTACTTAATTAAATCAACAATTTTAGATCACAGCATTTTATTACTCTCATAATCTCATCAACTAACTGATAGATCAATCTCTCTTTCGATAATAATTCAACTATCACAAGCTAGTGAACCTTATACTTCTCCCTCATCCTACCTTCACAACTTTATCTCCAACGTAAAGCGTATCCCAAGAGTACACACTATGTTCTTTCTCTACATACATACTCTTAGATCTATATCATATATCTTGAGAATTATTGTATACTTATATCATTATATGATTCTGTTTAAATATATAATTTTTTTGTTTTTTTTGTTTGTGTTGGCAAATGAATTGTAGCCACTATTCTAAGTCCGGTGTATTCTGTGACGCTTTCCCCTCTTTTACTAGTTTGGACGACCTTGGATTCGCAAACACAACAGTTAGTCTACATAGAAGATAAACTTTATAGTTCTGATACAATGCATGCAGATAAATGACCACTCGTTAGCTTTAATCATGATCATCAGTGTGTTTGTATGTGCTTTGTGCAACTAAACGTACACTATGATATTAAATTTAGTTATGTTATACTTTAGTCAGAATCAGAAGTATATGGCGAACACGAGGACGAAGCTCGTATGTCGATGTTTGACGAACGATCCGATGAATCGACCGTCGATGAACCTCTGTGCTGTCCTGTCCCAATCCAATTTCCCCCAGTAGCATCAATGGTTCGAACTGAATGATGACACGGAAGTTCATAATACGAATCACTTTGTAACGGAATCACATTTTAACTACACGTAAAAGGTTCTAGATGAAACCATCAACGTCCTTATTGACAAAATCATGGTTGCTTCTGGGCTCACAAGAAACATGGTACTAGTACATGGAACGTCATTTAAAATTTAGATGTCCGACGTCGCCGGAGGCGTGTAAAAGTGATCTCTAAGAGTAATAAGAAACAGGATCTAAGACTCCGAGTTATTTAAACAAAATCAATTTGGGGCGTAGGAGGTGTAGGATACTTTTTCTAACAGCTCAACATCTTTTAGTCCGAAGAAAAACTGTAGGTACCTATACTCACGTTGCTATTATGTATTATAAAAGCACTAACCTGCACCTGTAGTATCTCTGCTTCGATCAGATACGAGGGTTTAACCAGGTAACTGATGCGCTACGACTTGAGCGAGATTAATATCTATTTCAACTCATGCATCTAGGTTGGAACAATCTCCAGCAGCTAGAGATTGTTTATCTTTGTTTCCAACAAGAGCACACAAAACTTACAGCCTCTTCAGCACTTTTTCGAACACAATCTTAATCCTATAGGAGTTCTTCTGTCAGACACGACCTCGATGCGACCGTGGGACGTTCCGTACCGAAAATCAAAACTAACTATATGTCTCTAACGAGCACTTGGATTGCACAAAAGTGGAACTTGAAGAAGCATTATCTATTGACAAAACCATCCAACCCGAATAATCAGAAATCACTATACACACATAACTAGTCTGAGTGCGAATATCACACACAAGGAACAAGAGCGAGGCGCATATTACACACAAACTATATAAGCGAGCATTCAAGTGAAGATAGGGTTTTTACAGGAGCAAGGCGTTTAAAAATCCGAAGACATTGGGGTGTCGTTACATTACGGGTTGTTCTTCACGTACTTTTACATGTCTAACGTCGAAACCAATCCACAGGCACTATTGTCAAGTCGCGGGGTACCAAGCTTATACTCGATCGTATCCATAATTGTTCTTGTGTGATTTCTAGTCAATTTGGTCCCGTTAGTTTGGTAGATAACAAACTAACGCATGAAAAAAAAAAAAAAAAAAAAAATCGTTATTCATAGCTAACATGCGAAAGCACTTGAGGACATGGTAAGCTTATGCATGCTAAATGCAAAGCACGCATGTTATACGCATATACACCTATATATTATCACTTGTGGGGTGCTAAGAGATGTAAAACGTGAATTAAAATGAACTAAGGCATTAAACGTTTTCGTTTATTTACAAGAAAGGGAAACCTATATGATCACTAACTCGTATGTACGAAATACACGAAAACTACACGTAAACATTTCACGAAAAACATAATGGCGTGGCTTGGGAAGAGTATACTAACTAATAGGATGATTGCATGGGATAAACTCGACTCATGGGTAAGCTAAACGAACTTGTTTTGGTGCTAGTATTCCTAACGAGCCATTTATATCACTAACGGGCTTAATGGGCCACTAACGGACCTTGTTGGACCCAACAGTACAATAACGGACGTCAATGGGCCCAACAGTCCGTTAGTTAGGGCCCACAGTTTATTAATAAGCTCACTTGAGCTTATCGAAGGCTTATAAGGCTATTTAAACTCGTTTGATTAGTAAGACACACATGAGAAACCTTAACGGGCCACTAATGGACTCCTTAAACCCAAACAGGCCCAACAGGCCATACCGTAGGGTCCACAACTTTTTAAATAAGTTCTTTGAGCTTATTAAGAAGCCTAATATGCTTTTTGGACTTGTATGGACCCTAATGTACCTTAGAAACCTAATCGGACCTTTAATGGGCTTGGCAGGCCATTACCGCGGGCAAACATAAGTCCATAAGCCATGAATAAGCTTGGACAGCTTATTTGTGAGCTTATGTAGCTTAATGAGTTTATTATAAACCTAGAAAAGCTAATGGACCTAAATTGGACTAGTTTGAACATGTATAAACCTTAACGAGCTCTTAATGGGCCCTAAAAGCTCATTAATGAAGCTTATTGGCTTATAAATAAGCTGAACAATAAAACAGCTTAAAAGTGCTTATTAAGACTAGAAAATAAGTTAAATCATGTTATAAAATCTTAAATGGACCATTTATTTGCTTAATGGGCTTTAACGAGTCCAATAAGCTCAATAAGCTCAAATAAGCTCACCCAAGCTTATTTTTTAGCATTAACAATTTCATTAAGTATAAATGAGCTTAGTGAGAGCTTATGTGCTTATAGAATCCTTATTAGGCCATTAATTTGCTTAATGGACTTTAACGGACC
>BQNB010094331.1:0-21837 GCA_026074375.1 Tanacetum coccineum | reverse complement strand
TTTACAAATATTTGATTTTTGAAGATCATACATATATTTTAGAAGGACATTTAAGGGTTAAATGGTCATACACACTTTGGAAACCCTTGGTTTATCAGTTATAATTACGAAAACCTATGAACTCACCAACTTTAATGTTGACCCTTTTAAGCATGTTTTTCTCAGGTAAATTATATGCTCGGATTTCTTGAAGTGCATTGGAGTCTATACATTCAAGCTTTTCATTGTGATGCAATTATGGGACATTTGTTATATCAAATTCAGATTTTGATTAAATCAACGAGATTACTTTTCAAACGACACTTAAAGGTCGTTCTCTTGTATCTAGCGATGTGTATTATGAAGTAACGCCCCAGGACACACTATTCCGCTGCAACACGAATTTTGGGGGTGTTACAGATCGTTGCGATCGCAAACTGTTTGTGGAACTAACAAACTTGTTACATACTTGAGTTAATGGAGTTGATTCGTCATTAAACTAACGACTGAGTACCATAATCCGTCGTCTATCGCATAAGCTCTCTCGCGAGCTCCTCTAATTTATTGAACTCTATGTTGACTGGTTCATCGAGACTTTTACCTTATTTACTCTAACCAAGTACTTATTAACGATCTTGAACACTATGTGAGTTCCCTGATAGTTTTACTCTTCGTCTCCGAAGACGAGTTTTGAACACTCGTCCCATACTCATTAGAGCACATGCAACGTCATGTTATCCATCACCTGGAAGGTTAGGTGAGTACGCGTATTGCATCGGGAATTATTAAGTAGGATGATTTATAATCTATTTATTTGAAAGGATTGGGACGCCTCTTCATTTAAATAAATAAATTGTAAATCCCCGAACCATAAGTTTATCGTTTCTTACTTACATAAATTAGGACGCTCCTTTATGTAAGTAATGAATTATAAATGAGTGGGCTTAATAGAATCCGATATGAGACGTGTATGAACTACCGGAATTCGTTAAAAAGGTTTGGAAGCACAATAGTGTCTTGCCACACCGCAGAAATCTTAAGGCCTCGTTTGGAACGACCTTATTTCATTCTTAAGTTATTACTTTTGCCATTGCAAATCCTCGCAATCATGAACTGTTCGTGGAACTAACAGATGTGTTACACACTTGAGCTAATGGAGCTGATTCATCGAACTAACGACTGAGTACCATAATCCGCCGATTATCGCATAAGCTCTCTCGCGAGCTCCTCTCATTTATTGAACTTTATTCTGGGGATATTGTTTCTCGGAGGGTCCTCACCCTCTGCATCCCATCACCGTTTGTTATAGTTATCGTCGTTATGGTTGCTGTTGTTGGGTCCTGGAGTGGTCCCAGATCGTACAAACTTTATCAACTAAGTGATGAAACCCACCTTAAACAAGATAAGCATATGTCGATATAGTATTCAGTTGAATTACTCATTGCAGACAAATAGTACACCAAGTTAAGTCAGGATATTAATTAAGTACTGCCAAGTAAGTTGGGAACTTACATCCATAAGCCACGTTGATGTGAATCATCGAACCTTACAGATAGTACAAACGAGACTTCGTCCTCGGACATTTATAAACTTATATTTCATTCTCACGCGACTACACCTTTTCTTGAGGTTTTCACTATAATGAGACTTTCCCTATAACACGGTTAGATCAGTCATAAGATCTGTAATGAAATATTTTGAGATACCCATATTGATGGATTAAATATCCTGGACAAACCTAGCCAAAATTTTTGGTAGGTTGAGAAGTGTAGAAACACCGAATTTTGCTGAATAAAGTTATCAGCGTCATGTTCAACTGGTTTAGTAAATCTTAAGTCTTTTCTTAGACACACTAAGCGGATAACACAAATTTAATCTCGGGACGAGATTTCTTTAAGGGGTAGGTACTGTGACATCCGAGAATTTTCGAATTTTTAAGATAACTATTTTACCCCTTTGACTTTTAGGTCTGGCTTGACTTACAAGAACGACCATCTAAATCACGTTTTCACGGCTCGGACCCTAAAGTAATTCTATGTGAAACGACATTCCTGACAACTTTTCAGTTTTGCCCGAGACCTGGAAACGAGCCGAAAAGGGCTAAAACAGCACCGCAAACATTTTTCGAACAATATACAACGCGGACACACAAAAACAATTAAATTTGTTTTTAATTATCAGTATTTATTTAATAAAAATATTAAATAAATTAGTCATCATTTTAATTAAAAGCGTTGCGGATAACGCGAATACTCGAGTTGAAATCCAATTTTATTTCGGACAAGACGAAACCGGTTCACAAAATGAATAACAGATATTTTATTAAATATTATAAAATATTTATGAAACATTATCAAGTAAATACTCATTTTTATCAGAAAAATGATTCGGAAAACAATGGCGCAAGTTTCTTAGAGAGTTGATTCATCCGTTAAGGCGCTCAAATGTGTCCCGGACCGAATGTTACATAAAAAACTACGTTAATAGTTACAATTTAGATCCCTATATATATCTATTTTCTATTTCAAATTATAATTTTGTATATATTATAATATTTATATAACAAAATTCATTTTAAATAAAACCTAAAACACACACAATCTAAATGCTCTTCTCCCTCACATTATTTGGCCAGGCGCGCGCCGCCCTGTTCCGGCACCACATGCCGCCGCCGCCGGAAAACTTTTCCGGCGGTATTTTCCGGCCAACACCCAAAAAGGGCTTCTCGTCACGGTTCTCATCCATATCCTCTCAAATCACTTCGGTCACGCGCCGTCACGCACCACTCGACAGCCGCTGCACACCCACCACCACCTCCTCTTTCATACCCCACCACCATAATCTACTCCATCTCATATCCTCTCATCATCACATCGGCGCAGCCACCACTCATGGGTGCACATGGTGTTTTTAAACCGCCACGTGGAAGGGTGCGTTTTGAGTTGTAATAAATCGGGACCATGGGTGCGTTGGCTTCGTCGCAATTAGGGTGTGTCGTGTTCGGTATTTGCACAAGTGGATGCGTTTGGTTTTATTTATAGAAACGAAGGGTGCGTTTTGGTTTTTTCATAGCACGATGGGTGCGTTGGGTCTGTGTATCGTGGGTTCACAGCGGGGGGTCGGGTTGGTTATACATCACCATGGGTTGTTCGTTTTGGCTTGTTAAAAATTGGGGGTGTTCGTTTAGTTGTCGGCTATACAGTCGGGACAAGCCGAAGGTGTGGTTCGGTTTGAGGGTTTCACAGCCACACAGGGTAGTTCGAGTGTGGGTTCGTTGGGTCGGGTTTTGAGTCTTAGCACGGCGATTGGTGGTTGCGTTGGTTTTATTTAATGTTCAACAGCGAGAACAGGGCGTGTTTGTTTGTTTTAGAAATAAGGGTGGGTTTGGTTCGTGTCATCATGGCTGTCAAACAGCCGGGGCAGGGCGGGTTCGGGTGTGGACAGCGGGGGCTTGTCGGGACTGGGTTATAGCATCGGGGTGTTCGTGTCTGGTGTTTGATTTCGGGTTGTTGGTTTGGCTTGTCATAGAAGCCGGGGTCTTAGTAGAGTATGGACTCGGGACAGCCGGTGGGGTTTGGGTTGGTGGTTGCCCCGTGTAAGGGTTAAGCGGTGGTTTGTGGTTAGGGACAACCGCGAAGGGTGTTTGGTTTGACGATTGCACCACGCGTGCTTGTTTGAGTTTAAATTTCGGACAAATATAGTGGCGGGGTCGTTCTATATAAAAAAGAGGGTGCTCTTTGGTTTGTGTGGAAATCTATTAGGGTGCGTTTGGTATAGCAGAAAAACCACAAAGGGTGTGTTTGGCATAAGAAATCAAAATAGGGTGCGTTTGGTATAGTTGGCACTAGTAGCAATAGGTCGTGTGGATTAGCAGTGTCGCTCTAAGAGCGTGTTTGGGCTGAGATATTTATCGGAAAAGGGGGGGGGTGTTTTTTCTTTTTTTGGGGTTAAACTGAATTAACAATGAATATAACTCATAATTTTATGGAAAATAAAATTTTACGAGATTCTTATAAAGTATTAAATGGAAACAAAAGTGGTGGTTATTGGTTAGATAAATATGACAATAATTTTGATTTTGTGAGGGTTTTCGTTTTCATTAAGTGAATATATATGTATATCTGAAAAAAGCGGGGAGTTGGAACAATGGAACGTGATATACTTGAACATATATATTATATTAGAAATAGTGGTGTTTGAAATATTAACACGTTAACAATTGCTAACATATATTGAATATAGGAAACGTAAAGTTTTGCGAAAATGGAAATGTTATATAAACGGAGAATTCATGATGAAATTTATATAATTTTCTATATTTGCGATTCACTAAAACTTATATTATTTTAGAAACCGATAAAGAGACTAAAGTTATATTTTAAAAGATATTAAAATATAACTATACAATAACCTGACAACTGACGAAAACTATACTTTTACATTAAGATGACTGTTTTCAAGTACGACTTGTCAAATGAACGAAAATAATTTATATAATAAAAAATTTATATTTTATAATGGTTACGAACGGGTACAAACATCGGTTGTTTAATTTATAACCTTAAGACAATTGTCTGCTTTTATTCAAAGTCTGTTACCAATTGAATTGCTGTTGAAATAATTGGGTTTAATTATTTATTCACACATTTTATATAATACTTGCAAATTATTATTTATTTAATAACCTTCGTGTTGATCGTTTTTATCTTTATAACTCACGGTATGAAGCCTATAAGGTTTATTTTTTTATAAGGTAGTATATGAAGTTTATTATATATTTACACACTTTGGGAATATTCAAAATTTATTTATTTAACAACCACCAAACATTTTCAAAGATTTAATCTAAAATCTTTTTCAAACGTGTCGTGTAGACTTAACAATCATCTGGAAAACCAAACAAACATTTTATCCTAGGCTAGTGGGACTTAGCCGTTAAGTTAAGCTGCATCTTCTCGGTCAAGCAGCTTCTGTCTTCTTATTGTATTGTGCATATGTGATGCCTATTGTCAACTTGTATCTTCATCATCAATGTCATTAGATGCCTACTATCAATCGTTCTTCAATATCAAGGTGAGTTATCAGCCCACGTTTTACATGTTTTATATATTTTGCCTACAACTCTAGAAGCTGCTGCAATCTTGACAAAAGATCAAGTTAGTTGACAAAGGAAAGAGATACAAGAGAAGGAAGTGTTCAAAAGAATTTCCTGGTACTGGTTTGGACTTTGAAGAGGTTAAGTCTGCCTTTGAAAATGTTAATACTGGTGGCATAAGAGTCTCAGTACCTTCTCCAGACAAAGGTAGAAGAGAAGGAAAGGCTCCTATGACAGAAGACGAAGAGACTCAAGCTTCTAGAAAGACAAAAGAACAAATTCTTCATGAAGAAGCAGGACTTGCTGAAGCTATCAGATTAGATGCTTTAGAAAAGGAAGAAGTGGCCAAACAAGTTCATTTGGATTCACTTATAGCTCAAAGGATGACTGAAGAGCAAGAATTAAAGAGGAACAAAAGAAAAGGAAGGCTCAAGTTCAGTTTGAAGCTCAATCTTATACTGAAGAAGATTGGGATACTATTAGAGCAAAGCTTGAAGCAAATGCAGAATTGAAGGAGAGTGTGCTTGGAAAGGATCTTACTGTTTAAGATTATGCAAAAAGGATGGTAGAGTTGGTAAATCAAAGAAGAAAACACTTTGCAGAGGAAAGAGCTAGAACAAAAAGGAATAAGCCTATGTCTCAAACACAGCTCAGGAACTATATGTTAAACTTTCAAAAGAATCAAGGGACATAGAAGTTGACTCAATTGAAGAAGTTGAATTTTGAAGAAGTGAAAGCAGAATTTGAAAAATTGGTTAAGCAATTGGATACCTATGTCCCTATGAACTTTGAAGCAACAAAGGAAAGTTTGAAGAGATTTGGTGAAGAGCTTCAAACTAAAACTGCAAAGAAGCTAAAGTTTGATGATGAAGGTACTCAACCAACAGAGGAGAAGATTGAAGAAGACAAAGATGATAAGCCAACCAAGAAGACTGGAAAGAGGAGAAAACAGATAGCAAGGAAAGGATTCCATACAGACCATGATAAGGATGAAGCTGAAGATTCAGATGAAGCTAATGAAAAAGATGATTCTACTTTAGGTACTAAAATTCCCATTAATCCTGTTCCTGTAGCTACAAAATCACCCAGTATAGCCAATTACAAGATCATTAAGCAAGGAAGGAAAGGTGTATACCAGATTGTAAGGGAGAATGGAACTGATATGGTATACATAAGCTTTGGAGCAATGCTGACTGACATATCAAGAGATGATCTTACAGAGCTATACAAGATTGTCATGAAGAAACATGGTATGAATGAGCCAGAGGATGAATTTGAAAATGTACTTTGGGAATACTTGAAGAACATGTTTGAAGAACCCCTTAGTACAGATTCAATTTGGAGTTTTCCAGGTCTACAAAGGATAATTTGTTAGAGATACTACGATGCTTGCAGAGTACATTGTTTGAACTTGGAGTATGCAGATGTTTATATGCTAATAGAGAGAAAGTATCCTTTGTCTACTAAAGTATGCAAGGCTATGTTAGACAAGAAACTTCAAGGAGGAAAACCAGATGAGGATTGTTATAAACTTTTGAAAATGATGGAGAAGCAAGCTGGTATTAGAAAATAATAGAAATTAATGAGTTAGAAATATAGAATGGAGATGAGGAGAACAACACTTGGTGGAGGTTATATGCACTAACACAACAAATGGTTATCAGTCCACCATACATAAGGACTGGCTAGTCCAAAGCAAACGGCTTTGGTAAAGACTTATCAAATATGTTTTATGGTTGACAACTTGCCAATAAGTTGTATGGTTTTCAACTCACCATATCTGTTTGAATGAAGAGTTGGCTAGCCCACAGGTTTATGGATTGTGCTAAAGGCTGTGGAAAAACCATAACTAGTCCATGAGATTATAGCTTATGGCAAAGACAAATTGCAAATCCATATTAGCTGGTTGACACTTTACCAAAAAGTGGATCGTACATCAACTCACCAAGTTTCATGCACAAAGAGTTGATATGGTAATCAATCCACCATGGAATTTACCTTTTCTAGGTGCCAAAGGATTGACTAGCCCTGAGCAAACGGCTACAGGTAAAGGCATATCAAATCCGTTGATAGCTGATGGTTTGCTAAAAATCATATGGTTATCAATGTACCATGGTTTATAACCTAAACATTGGCTACTCCAGAGTTAATGGCTAACTGGTAAAGAGACATCAAATCCATTAAATTTTCAATGATTCACCTCTCACAGGAGTTAACACACCTAGAAGTGATGAGAATAGTCTGAAACTTTAAGATTTAATGTACATATAGTCAATGTTGCTGCTTATTCAAGTGTTACTGAAGAGATATGACTTGTTGCTGTGAAGTGCTGATTATGATATTAAGAAGGTTAGTTGCTGCAAAGATCAGGGCAGTTCAACAATAATTCCAAAGATAATGTTCACAAAATCCTCAAGAAGCTTATAATGAAGACACTCAAAGAAACTTGAAGATCACAAGTGAAGTTCAAGTTAGGGGAGGATTGTTAGGAATTATTGTAAATAGACTTAAGTGTGGTAGTTATAGAGTTAAGTCTGGTAGACATAGTTAAGTCTGCCAGTACTAAGTTAAGTCTGGCAGTATAATAGTTAGTATTGTTCTTGTTTTAGTTAAGTCTGTTAGTAACAGAATAGTTATCTTAGAGAGAAATCATAGGAAAGGATAAGCATTATCCTGTAACGCGTTTGTAAAGCCCATTAGGGTTTCCTTGGTGTATAAAAGGAACCCTACGGCATAATGTTTAAAAACAAGATTGAAATAGAAATTAATAGCAAATAGGAAAGTTTTACATTGTGTTCTTCTTAGTACTTATGTTAAGATTCCGCTTTAGCATATAGTATTCATAGTCATTGTCTCTCATATAGTTAATTTGGATTTATTCAAGTTATCTATTATCTTATAAAAGGCTCAACAGATCCAAGACTTTGGACCTACACATCTCCTCTTCCACCTCAAATTCTCCATCTAACTTAAGTTTTTCAAGCAACACACTATCAAATAACTTTTTATGCTTGTCCCCATACTTTAAGGTTTCAATAATTGGCCTTCTTTCAAAAAATAGCATTATCCTCTCATACAAGTCCTCCTCCAATTCTTCTCTTGTAAGCTCCTCTTGAGTTTGGGTTGGTTGATAGTAAGAGAAGGTCCCTCACTATCATAACTCATTTTGTAAGTCTTAGTGGGTCTTTTCTTGTTCTTTAAGCCCTTTCCCATATTGCAAACAAATGGTGGGAAATCAGATATGTTAATGGGTGGTGGGTCATCAACGTTGATGCTAGCTAGTAAAGCATCCAAATCATCATCATCGGGATCAAAAGTAATAGTTTCGGGTCATATAGTAAGCATTCCACTTCCAAAGTTAATGATAGCTTTGGTGTGCTTAAGAAAGGATCGCCCAAAGATTACACAAGGTTCCACGTCATCTTCTTCCGTATTAACAATGAAATCAACAAAGTATAATTCTCCTTTCAAAGAAACTAGCAACTTCTTGTCCACAACTTTTTCTCCATTTTCCTTCACCTCGTAAGTCAAACTGAATTTAACCACAAATTCATTCGAGATTAAAATTTTATCATATTCCAGATCCGTAATAACGTTAAAAGCATGTAACCCCTTGATTCGATATAAATATATATAATAAAATATATAAAATACCAAATAGTAATAGTATAGAGAGTATCCCGTTAGATAAGAAAATTACTTTAGAAAAAAAATAAAAAATAATAGTCTATCTTCCGAGTGTCGTTTCCACGGCGAGAGATGAATTGAAATTCACCAGAATGTTTCGTTTGATGCTTGAATGGCAAATATGTTGGTTTTGGTTTTAAACTATTTTTATACTAAAAATTAAACTAATTTTAATTCTAAGATTAAAAACTACAAGATTATACTAAATTTGATTTAAAAGATATAAATGACGAAAATGCTTGCTAAGTGACGTGAAATGTTCATCAAGTGCGGGCTTAGGTTTAACGAATTAAAATCCTTAAAAAAAACAAGTTTCAAGAAATTAAATGACAAGTAAAGTAAAATGCTTTTTTAAAATAAATGACAAGTATTTAAATTGCATTAAAAGTAAATGACGGTATGTGAATTGGAAAATTCTAATGACTATTAATGTTTTAAACCTTTTTACAACCCACACTTAAATTCCAAATCACTAATCACTTAGCAAACACAAGTAATCTACTCGCTAATAAACATGAAAACTAATCTAACAATAATAGGCATAACTACGCTACAAATAACAACTAAAACAACAATAATAATGACTAAGCTAAAAATGATGATAAGCATAAAATAAAAAAATAAAAGAGATAAGAAAGAGATGAAACCCGGAATTAGCTCGGCTTGACCCGGAGACAATAGATATGAACACATACTCCAAAGTGCGAAATAAAACCAAACGAATCCAAATCCCAATCTCCAAACGTAAATAATGCTACTAACCAAAAATACCAAATCGAACCAATCAATACACGAATCCGAACCGCACAATAGATGAAAAATAAAATAAAAACTAATCTAAGCTGCCTACTAATTCTAATCTACGCCATCCAAAAAAAAATGAATTAAAAGATAAGATATATATATGTATGATCTGCTGCTATCCTACAAAAAGAAAAACAAAAAATAAACAAGATATGATAAAGTTATCATATATCCGATCTGCTGCTATCTACTTACTCGAATAATAAAAAAATCAACGAAACAAGAAAATAACAAAAAGTAAAGAAAAAAAATAAAAATGAAGATAAGATATCTTTTTCGTCTGCTGTTGCTATCTTCCTTTTTTCCATTGCGTCTACAGTAAGCAAGTCATAGATATCGGGCCTAGCTTTTTTTTTGAATTGGGCCGAGCTTTAACTTGGGAAAATGGGCCTGCGTTTCTTTCATCAAGTCTGGGCCTGCATTTGGTTTATGTTTCTGGGCTGCAGCTACACTTCAATTTGGGCTGTAAATAATAATGATAATAATGGGTCGGTCCGTCCCATATAAATGGTGTCGGGCCGACCCAATAAGAAGTGAAGGCACCGACGGACTCGTAATCTCGTGCTCTTTCCAATCCCGTGCTCGGTAAATATTTATGACTTCGTCTTGGCTTTGAATTTTTTTTTACTTTGACTTTCTGGCTTTGACATTGACTTTTTGCACCCTTTCCAATCCCGTGCTCGGTTTTGTCCGGTTTTTTTCTTTATTTTTGTCCTTTTCTTGATATCCGTACCTGCACATACACAAACACAAAAACAAGCATATATTTGCAATTTTATTATGTTTTTGGTCATTTGGACTCGTTTTTCACGGTAAAAGATATGTATAAAATAACGAATACCAAATTCCCTCATACTAAACTATTGTCGTGTCCTCACGCAATATTATGAAGTAAACACTTACAAAACCAAGAATCTCGATCCCCCTCGACTAATAACCTTGAAAAGTAGCTAAGTATGCATCGAGGGAAATTTAAGAATCAAAAGCTTTGACAAGCCCCGTTTTTACCATTTTCTAAATACATACTCTTATTCCTACACATATTTTTGTATTTTTCATATTAAGCAACTAACTAACTTATTTGACTTTCGTTATTTTATAACTTTTAGGGATCATAGAACAAGATGCACTTTAATCCTAAAATGCCTCAAAAAAAGGATAAATTCATCGTTCCTGACTTTTCACTTATTCCAAACCAAGTTTAAAACAAAATCACCGTTAAGTACAAGTATAGATGCTAACACTACTTATATTTGCAATTTGTAAACTTTTTACTCCCGACAATTATTATATTTAGGCGAATGTGCTATTTCTAATTTCAACCATGGATCAACGGTTTTTTATGCAAAATCCTATGCATCACGTTCCACCCGAGAATATTGAGTTTGAAGGCGAGATCATCCCATGTATCGACTTTCGTCTCGGCACATCCCAACCTCATCGGCAAAGTGACCGGGCTTTTGACACCTCACGGAGACTAGTATCGAGACTCACGGACCTTCGTTTTCAAAATCTCTTAGGTTTTCCGTTAACACATATCTTATTCAATGTAATCATAAAATAGTCTTAGCTCAAAAGCATATTTAAATTTAAGAAAAAGGAAGATTTTCTAAACAATATAAACTTAAGCAACATTATTGAACATCGGTCCTTTAGAAGGCAAGATGCAGCAAACATATTTCGACCATGGATTATTTTGCAAACATATTTCGACCCTTGGAATATTTTTTAATTTAATATATATAAAATAATATATATATATATAAAATAAATATATATATATATATATATATATATATATATATATATATATATATTTTTTTATTTTGCTGTAATCATAATATATTACCGGTGCCTTTTATCTCGAAGACCACATCGATAGCGAGTCACACGAGGTTATTCCTACCTTATTAATGACACCGTGCCCCCGCCTTATATGAAGACTTCACATCCCCCAGCCTCCGACAAGATGAAGTAAGACTGGGCGGAGAATATTATTCACTATTATTTTCTTTATTTATTAATTGCGAAAAGAAATTTATCGTTTTTAGAAAATTTATGTATAAATTTTGAACTAAGACTAAAATATTGAGACATTTCAATTTCAAGAAATGTTGAATTAAGTCTAATTTTAAAAGGAGCACATATTATTAGTCCGGTTTTAAGAGCTTATGGGAGAAAAAAGACAAATTACCTTATGAGCTCTTAGGATTTTCAAATAATCCTTGCTTAGCATTCAACTTCTACTTAACACTATCATTTTTTCGTTAGTTCAACCAGAATATTCGCGAATGCTTAGACTAAAAGTTAAGACAAGCAAGACACACCACGCTCGAAATCCGGGTCAAAATTTAATCTTATATCTACCCAGGCCAGGAAGTCAAAATTTATGAAGAAAAAAAGATTTTTTTATTTTTATTTTCTAAATTTATTTTTTTTTTTTTTTTGTTTTTTCTTTTCAAAAATTTTTGTGGTAAAAAACGGCTTAACTAAGAACCAACGCATGCAAGGCATAATCAAATCGATAGATCCCCCCCATACTAGAACTAAAACCATTGTGCGCAATGTTTTAAAGGGTACCAACGTCATACTAAACGTTTATGAATTATGCTAAAGATAAACGTTAGTCGAAAAGATTAGGATATTGGATTCCCACAATGAAGCTGAGGATGTGAAGCTCTTGTGATCGAAGGACAAAAACCGCGAGCACAAGAGGCTTCAAAAATCCGGGACATCCTGGACAATACAACAAAAACACAAGCAAACGAGAATAAAATGCGAGCCTCTATAAACAACACACAAAACACTTATTCATTACTAACGTAAGCTAACATACTACTCACACATTAATACTAGGATAAACCATGGGTGCCTCCCACGAAGCGCTTGTTAAGGTCACTTAGCTATGACCCAATCCCCAATCACTTACTTGTCAAGGGGGAGTGAAGTGGGGATGACGAACACCCAAATTTTTGGAGTGTTGACCCTCCATGAATCAACATCGGTGCTTTTCTATGAACAGCTTGGAAGCATTAAAAGCCCCGAAGTGATAGAGAAAGAAGAAGATTTCTCTTAAAGCAAGAACACAATGATTAAAGACTTTGTCTTCAATTTCGATGAAATGTAAGTACAGTAACAATCACGGGGGAAAGAGGACAAGAATTTCCGTGATTCACTTCAATGCATATCCCCGTATCATAAATCTTGTTACTATCTCCGGAAGGAGAAGAAACATCAAGATCGGATCCGAGATCATTATTAAAGGAATAGTTCGAATTCCAAATGAAAGGGCAGATGGGTGGAGGCAAAAAATTAGGCACATCAAAAGGATGTCTTCCACCAATCAATGGATGAATCTCCCGAATCGGATAGACAACATGAAAATTATTTCGACTCGGGAAGGAAGTAGGAATTTGTTGTCATCTTCCCGAGTCGAATCCATCACTCTACAATACACGTGTATTGTATATATCACCATCACAGAAAAAAGTATCATCCTCCATAAGAGAGACACGTAACCTCGACCGGATAGGAGATGGAGAGAATGACTCGGTAGCATAAAGCAATCTCTCAACAAGATGAATTTCACCTTCCGGATCAAGGTTGTCATCATCAATTCCCGGTGGAATTGATTTGAGAAGAGTGAGTTCACCGACGAACTCATCAAGAAGAGAATCGATCTTTTGAGAATCATTAATCGAAGTATCTCGATGAAGCAAAGATTCTAAAAGATTCGGATTTGGCATTAAAGCAAAGATATTCAATTCCCGGTGGAATTGAATTGGTATTTTCTAACACCTCATCATCAATTTGATCAACCTTAGTGGAAGTGATTTCTTCATCAAGATCAAAGAGAGGATTAGAGAAAATTTTAAAATTCTCATTTGGAACGTCCTCTTCGGAAAATGACTCATCACTCGAGGTAAAATCTTCATCGATATCGAAGAGAGGGTTAGAGAAAGTAAGATCATGATTCTTTGAAGAATCATCATACGGAGGCAAATCACACTCACCTTTGGAAGAATCTTACAGGACTCACTTGGATTGGACCCAGGTCCTCATCACTAGACTTATTAATGTCATACCCGATTCCGTTTCCGGAATAGTGTCAAGATGCTCATCCTCCATTATGAGAGAGTTCGTTTTTGGTGAATCGGGTGTGATTGCAACACACGGAGGAAGTTCAGAAATAATATCTTTCAAAGGGATAGAACTTTCTTCGTCATCGTCATCATCGTAGCAAACGGGAATCTTCAATTATCGTTCTTACGCTTGCCTTTTCAAAAATTCGCTTTTCTTCTTCTTCTTTTGTATCAATTTACCAACCATATCACACATTGGATGTCATTTGCTCCATAAGCTTATTTTGAGAGTTGAGAAAGCTATTTTGAGCATTGAAGATAGGATGATTGACGGTATATTGCGGGGGTTGAAATTGGTCAAAACCGAAAGAATTAGAATCATAGCACACGGAATATGCTACATGAAATAATCTTCATTTCATTGGTTACATAGTAAATTTGCATGAGGACCCCCGCAATTTCACACAACAAAGAAATTGGTTGTGGGTGAGAATATCAAATTTGGTCCATTAACCCGAATAATAAGAATCATAACGACGGATTAGGTTCAATAATATTCAACGGTGACAAATTGAAAAGTCTCATCGGTCACCCCACATTTTCACAATAAAGAAATTGTTTGTTGAAAAATCATGAAAATCTTGCGAGAAATAAAGCCATGTTTGAACTAACGGTTTCGGATAGATAAACGAATCTTAGGTGGTACAATGAGTGACCAAAACGAGCATCGTTTCCCTCATGAAGGCAAAATTTCACAAGAATAGATAGAGTTGGTGGAGGTGGTTTGAAAAAACGTAGGAGAATCATCAACAAAGTTAGGTTTTGAAACGTAAGGTAATGAATTTTCTTTTTCAGAACAGCACGTCGGATCAAAACTTGGCAAAGTCTGTGGGAGCTCATCAATGGTTTGATTGCATGGCCCGGATTGAGATAATCGGGCTTTCGGTGGACAATTATAACCAATGTGAGCACCTTTCCCACAAGACTTACAAGTGCATTGTTGACAAAAGATTCCATCTAACGATTCACCACACTCGTAACAACAATTGTGGTTAATTTGTGGAGGACTTTGCGAGGAATTTTCACCGGGGTCCTGTTTGACAACGAATGGCTCTCGAGGAGCATTAACAACGTTGGTATCGTCATCGGATGACTCGGAAGTGTTTAGAAGGTCTTGGTTAATTCCATTTTCATGACAAGTTGTAAACCAAACTTCCTTTAATTTCTTCCGCCATAGAGCACATCCTTGACAAGATGGACCTTCAACCGGGTTTCCACACTTCACACAAACTATAGGAGGTCGTTGAGACGAGTCGGGCGTTTTATTAGGATCACGAACGAACTTGTCTATGAGACCTCCTTTTGAACAACCACATGATTTATTGTACAAAGCTCCACAAGACGAACATTCTCTAATCGCGTAAAGGGGATTTAAGCGATAGTCGAATGACGCCATAAGAATTAAACAATTTAGAGGGATAAGAAAAGAATTAAATGAATAAGAAGGTAAAGAGAAAAAGAATTAAATGAATAAGAGGGTAAAGAGAATAAGAATTAAACGAATAAGAGGATGGAGAAGAATATTTTTTTTAGATTTTGAAAATAATACATAAGAAAAGAAAAAATAATAAGAAAGAAAAATATTTTTGGTTTTTTTTTTTTAATATTTTTTTATAAGTACGAAAATAAACTTTCCGAAGAAAGGATCTTCAAGGCACGAACACGAACAATCCCGTAAAAATCGCTACACCTCTCCCCGGCAGCGGCGCCAAAAACTGATTCGATAAAAATAGTCTATATAAAATAAAATATATATAACTAAATATATCAAACAAGTAATAGTATAGAGAGTATCCTATTGGATAAGAAAATTACTTTAGGAAAAATAATAGTCTATCTTCCGAGTGTCGTTTCCACGGCGAGAGATAATTGAAAGTTCACGAGAAATGGTTTCGTTTATGCTTGAATGCAAATATTTGCTTTTGGTTTTAAACTAAAAATATAATATAAAAACTATAATAAAGCTAAAATAATACTAAAACGGGCATGCTCGCTAAGTAACAATAAACGACAATGACAATAAATTAAATAACAATTAACTAACAACAATCAACGAGCAAATAATAAACGAGCATACCACAAGACTACGATAAATATGGCAATAATAACAACTAAACTAAGCATAAACGAATAAAGCAACAAATAAACATACTAACTAAGCATGGCAACTAAATGGACAATAATAATAGACATGTTAAAATTAAACCACACTAATAAAATGGAAATACTCGCTAATCATGGCAACTAAAACTAATAATAATAAGCATAACAATAATTAAAAGCAAATTAAGCTAAATAAGCTAAAACTAGTAATTATGAAAAAGGAAAAAGAAGTAGAACCCGAATGATGAAGCCGATACGAATAAAACCGCCCGATTGCATAAACTAAATTTAATGCTAAGATTATTTCTTATTTAAACTTTATTTACTTAATAGATAATAAAGTGTTTAAACTTTATTATTCTAATAAGCTAGTAAAATCTAAGCAAGCTATAAACGTAGGCAATAAGACTCTTTAATAACAACCGCAAGCTCTCGCCTTATAGGTGAATGACCGATCAACAATTGTTAAGCTAAACAATTAACTAATTAACAAGCTACTATCTAAGCTAAAATTTCTGAAAACCTTTAAGCTAATGAAAAGTAAGACCAAACTACTATCTCTATATAGGAAACAGAATCAGAACCGATGAGCCACAAGCTCCTTACGACTCATAAGCAATACTCGAACAAAATAAGCTACATGAGATTTAGAGCAAATCTGAAAATTAAGCTAATCTAACCAACCTATATATTTTAAAACAAATTATAAACTAATTCCGAACCAATAAGCAAATTTGGAAATAAGCTAAACTTGAGTAAGCTACTAACCGATGGAAAGACAAATGAAATAAGTATCAATACCCCAACTTTTTGCAAGCAACTCGATGAATAACAAATCAAATTCCAAACGAATGAAATAGGCTGCTACCACATACCAGATTCAAACAAAATAAACATTCGATCCAAAAAAAATCATTTGCAAATATTAACATAACCTGGGAAACTAATTACCCTGATCGAATCATTATCGCAAATTAAAACAAGACATAAACGTCAAAATCGTGTTGGGCTAGGCTACTAATCTACGAAAGGAAGAAAAGGAAAAAAAATAGATGTCTGTTGCTATTCTCCTATCCTACCGACTGCCACTACGAATGCAAATCTACGAATGAAAATAACATAAATCTACAAATGCAAAAAAAGAGAAAAAAAAAAAAGGTAATAAAAAAACGAGATGAAGGTCCAGCTGTTGCATCCCCTCCTTTTATAACTTTCATCCCTCATTTCTTTTTTCTTTTTGCGTCAAACTGAAGCAGCTTAGGACCATTTTTTTTATTCGATGATGGGGCCCAAGATTCGGGCCAAGATTTGCTCTTCTATTATTTTTTAGATGACTTTGGCTTGTACATCTTGGGCTGCTGGCAATAGATAACTTAATATAGATAAGGGGTCGTTCGGCCAGATAAAAACGTGTCGACTGCCAATAACAGAATAAAAGCACCGCGGACTCGAAATTTCGTGCTCTCGTTTATTCTCGTGCTCGGATTTCGTCCATTTTTCCTCTTATTTGTCCCTTTTTTTATATTCGTACCTGCACCTCACAAACACAAAAAGAAGCATATATATTGTATTTTTACATGATTTTGGTTATTTGGGGGTCGTTATTCATCAAGTAAAAGTAATGTATAGAAAAAATATCCGAATACCAGAAACCTAAGCTTGATTATGGTATATCAAAGAAAAACTAAGTTTCGTCAACAAAGGTGGTGAATAGTTTGTGCAATTATCTCTTTTAAAAAACGATATTGATCTAGGTGTATTGATCTGCTTTTCTAAGCTATTTCCCTATCAAGGTTTCTAGATTCCTTCTTTCTTAAAATCATTTTGAGAATGTAACCGATTGCATAAAGATTCTTTTTTTCTTTTAAAATGTCTGAAAGAGTTCGTTTAAGATGATCAATCTCTAAGACGGGCACATGAATCTGAAACGTTACTAGACCTCTTTAAAAATCAACGTTTTGTCCTTCTTTCCAACACTTTTGACTGTTCCTTGTATCTTTCAGCTCAGCAGTTTTAAAGTAATCAATAGACAACTTTATTTCTAGATTCGTCTTGGTACCTTTGAACAACTTGGGTTTTTAGTTGTTCAATCACAAAATATCAAATCATCTTGTTGTGCAGAAGAGTTAGAATTTTGAACAGCTACCTGTTGTGATTCAATCAGATACTGAGAATAAGGAATGATATTGCTATCACTGGTTATTTCAGTCTCTGAATGGTTCACAACATTTGACTTTAAGAAACGGCATATGCCTGTACAACTAATTAGTCATATCATCATTAATTCCAAATTAAGCATGATTGTGTACCTCAGAAAGAGCGCCAACCAGTAGTGGAATAAATTCGCCAAGATTAGCAACTTTGGCAGTGTAAAGTTTCATCCAATAAGTCAACTACTCCATATCATCAGCTAGATAACACATTGTGAGTTATGACAGTCTGTGTGGCTTGACCTTCTGGAATTCCTGGATCTGCCAAAAATGCGAGTTCCTCCTCATGTAAAATTTGACCACTTGCTTGAGCTTGAACCAACAACACTTTATCCTTAAACCACGAATCATCCCGTTCCACCTTTGGTTTGTTGCAAGCTGTTTGGACATTTGCCTTCCCCTTTTGGCAGGTGTAGCAAATAACGCGTTCTTTGTTTCGAGAATAGTTCCACTTGCTCCCGAAGAGTATAAGTCCGTGAATACCTGCAGCTACAGAAGTTTGTCTCCCCTGAATTGTTGTAAGTTACTCTCCATTATTAATGGTAGCTGTTACCTAGGTTTGAAGAGTTTCTTTTTCTCAGCTGGTTATTGGTAGTGGGATAACGGAAGTGACGACAGCAGTCAAAAACGACATCATGTATTGATGGCATCATGGGGATCATCACCTTCTGAATACTAGAACAATTAAACCTATTCTAGTTGAAAATTCAGATTGTTTGATTGAATGAGGGAGGATATTCTAATTGAGGTATAGATGATGAGGAGAATAGATAGTTTGTGGGAATTGAAAGAGTAGTTGAGTGATTGATGATTGATAGTTGAGTATTGTTGAAGACTGATAAGGTAACCCTACTGTGGAGACTAGATAAAGATGAAACTTTGTGGTTGAAAATTGAGTGTTTTTTGGTGTGAATTTGATGAGTTTGATAAGAGACTGGTTTCATTCTAATGAGTTGCAAACCAAAGCAAGCGGATCTGAATTACGTTCATCAATGCATTAAACAACCTCATTTGGCATAATATTCATGTTGTTCCTAATAAGCATGAAGCTAATCTGATGTTAGTTGTGTGCAAATCTCGAACCAGTTTGACATCTGTCACAAATTTGCTCCATTCAGAGGGAGGGTAATTCAAAACTTTTGTGTCACTTTGAAATTTGTTTCCAGTTTCATGTTTGTAAATTGTTATGTCATTGAGTACGTGAAATCTCAAGTAAATCCACGAAGTGATTCCCCCCTTCTTATACGCAAACTATCAAATTCCATCCATAAGCTTACACTCCCTTTCCTTTTCCTCAAAGAAGATCCTTGCATGAAAGTTAAATTATTTCCCAAAGTTCCTGCGACTTTATGATTGCTAACCAATGCAAAACTTCAGATGGTAGTCCTTGGAGAATGATATATTGCTTGATATCACAATCAGCTTGAAGTGTTCTGTAGCATATAACTCAGAATATTTCTTTGCTTGTACTCTATTTTCCACATTAAAGGCCAAAATGAGTGGAACCACTTTCAAACGGATCAAGGATCATTTCGTCCATTTTGTCTATTCAGCATGTATAGTTCCATTTGCTTTTCAAGAACCATACATATCCCTTTCCAGCATCTGGTGGACGATTGTCCGCACCACGAAAGAATTGCTATTGCAGCTAGAGTGTCATTGAGAAATTGTTGTGTTGAAAGATAAACTTAGTTGATCGAACGTGGTAGAAAAGAAATTGTGTATGGATTAAGTTATCTTTAAGTAATTTAATTTTAATTCATGAAACATACACTGGATTTTATAATTCTTGACAAAACCGGAAAAAATAAGTTATGTTTTACGGGATGTTACAAGTCACGAAATAAACCGTGTGATTTTGAAAACTTAGTTGTTCGTTTCATAGTGAATTTGTTCCGGTTTCCACTGAAGGTTGTTCAGCTTCAACTAGAGTCAAGTTGTTTGGTTTCTATGTTGTCAAGTTGTTCGGTTTCAACTAGAGTCAAGTTGTTCGGTTTCAACTAGTGTGGAGTTGTTCGGTTTCAACTAGTGTGAAGTTGATCTGTTTTAACTAGTGTGGAGTTGTTCGGTTTCAACTAAACCAAGTTGTTCAGTTTCAACTGAGTTTAAGTTGTTCGGTTTCAACTGAGTTTAAGTTGTTCGGTTTCAACTAAACCAAGTTTTTCGGTTTCAACTAAACAAGGTTGTTCGATTTCCACTGAAATAAGGTTGTTTGACTTGAGTTGTTCGACTTGAGTTGTTCGACTTGAGTTGTTCGACTCAGTTGTTCGACTTGAGTTGTTCGACTTAGTTGTTCGACTTGAGTTGTTCGACTCAGTTGTTCGACTTCTACTACTACGAAACCTAAAAACTTAAAAACACAAAAGACACCTTTTTGATGATTGTTTTGCAAAAATACTTGTATAACTAGTGTTACTAACCCTATAGGAACAAGAAAAATAAAACTTTAAGGTTTTTTAAGCTGAAAATTTTAAAATCAAGATTTTGTTCTTTATAAAGGTTTTGAACACAAAAGATGACCAAAAATGATATTTTTCTAGATTCAAAGCTTGTACACTTATATCTTAAAGATACTAGATCAGATTTACCAAGGTAAACAATCCATTAGTGTACACAATAGCTTTGGAATCAAAAAAAGAAAAAATAAATGACGATTTTTGCAAAAAAAACCAACAAACCAAAAACACACTTAAACACAAAAACTAAGCACACCACTTCATGGCTCTTGATACCAATTGAAGAATACGAGTAATCTTTGATATGAGATGGGAAGGAACTTAGTGAGAGAGAGTGGAAGGAAGGATGTATTCTAGAGAGAGAAAGTAAGAAACATGTAATTCATAAGTGAAATGAGAATACAAAACCAACCAACACCCTCTCCAAGCTATGGAGAGGGTATTTATACACTTAGTTTGGCCGGCCATGGGCCTATTGATGGGCTTACCATGGGCCTTGGGCCATATTAGCTTAATATGATTAACATATCTAACTACGGGCTTTGACTAGTAAATATTGGAAGTGACCGAGACTTTTCTTGATCCTAACAATCTCCCCCTAAGGGAGGTCACTCCAATTTACAAAACTTTAAACCTAGCATACTATGCTTCATCTTTAGTCTTTAGCTCGTAAACTTCATTTCTTGATTTACTCTTGTGAATATGTTGTAGTGATTAGTAACTTTGGGATCAAGCTTGTTCCTTTATCTTTAACTTGTATGTGAGAATGCGATCTTGAGCATCTTGAGATCATCAACTAAGCATAATCTCTTCGCCATCTTAATGAACTTTGCCATCTTGTGAAACTTGTGACTTTGGACCGACATGCTCATACCTTTCTTGATTTGTTGACTTGAAAAGCTTTAATGTTGCATCTTTCTTGAAATTCTTTAACTTTAACACTTCGTCACTTCGAGAAAGACGTTCGGTATCAGAGTGACAGAAACTTCTTTGAAATTCTTTGACTTTAATACTTTGTCACTTCAAGAAAGTCGTACGGTATCAGAGTAGCGGAAGTCTTAAAACATATACTTGAGCATTCATGATGTCTTTATGTTTGTCAGTCTGGTATGAGCATGTGGCTATGAATCTTGTGAGTCAGCGGGAAACAGGTACCTTCACCACCATCTTTATGTTTCCTATAATAAAACAATTAGCAATAAAGCGGGGGGACGAATATGGCTTTGTCATTCACCCGTGTTTGGTTGGAGTGATTCGTCAATAGTATATATATAATATATGAGCAAACAATCAACCAAATACCTTTAGCCAAGGTTTGGTTAAAAATTCACAAAATAAAATATATATGTAACCGAAAGTTT
>BQNB010094330.1:0-26148 GCA_026074375.1 Tanacetum coccineum | reverse complement strand
CTCACAAGTGCTTAACCAAATAAGCACTTGTGGTGTTTTGAAAATCTCACAGTTTTGAAAATGGTTTTAAAAAACTTTGAAAAACAATTTTGAACCTTAAAAACTTTTGAAACAGCTTAAATGAGCTTAAAAGATTAAGCTAAAACTAACTAAAATACCTCAACCCATGCACACAACCTTTTTGACCCGTTTTCCATATTGACCCAAACACCCCCTTAATTTTTAAAAATGGTTTAAAAACTTATAAGAGCTAGTTTAAACTGAAATTTTGGAAACTCTAATGATACTTAAGCACTAATAAACACTAATAAGACAAAAGGTAAGTCAAATAAGCACTTAAATTGATACAATAAGCTAGGACAGTATTAACTAATTATGGCAGTTTTAACTAAAATTCCATGAAAATGAGATGAAAGGCATATAAAAGCAAACCTAAGCATGAATTAACATTAATAAGCACAAAAACAGTGAAAATAAGCCAATTAAGCTTATTTGCTACAGTAAATAAGCAAAAATTGAAAGAAAAGTACCTTTGATCCTTTTGTCAAAAAGGATCTTTTGAACCTAATTAAGCTCTAACTTCCTACCCTTAGCTTATAAATAAGCCAAAACTAAGCTGAAAACCCAATAAGCCATCCATAATAGCTTATTCATCCAAGCTTTTTAATCCAACAGTAACTTTGTCTCTAAAAAATGTTGGGAATGTTATAAAAACAGCTTATATTGGAAACTTAAAAGATTTTTTTAGAAAGCACTTGAAATTGAGAACACAAGTAAAAAACCTTAACTGAATTTCATTAAACAAAGGTGAAGTACAATTACATAAAAAGCTTTAACGCTTATAACAATGAGAATTACTTAAAAACTACCACTAAAAACATGAACTGCTTACAATGGCTTTTCAAAGTCATTTATAGGAAAATTCGACTAGGTCTTGTTCTTTGTCTTCTTGTCCTGTGTTTCTTTGTAGACACATAAAAGAGTTGTGCTTGTTGTGAGAGTGCAAAGGAAAGCACATCCTGGCCCTTTAAATTCCTTGGTACCCAAACTTTTGATCCGAACCCTTGAGAATGTGGTGGATTTTGGATTGCATTCATGGCAATGCTTCTTTTTAGGTGGAAGATAGTGGAGAGGACGAGGGGGGGGGGAGTTTGCCCTATGGGGGATTAGGGGTTCAGGGGTAAAAGGATGAGGTAAACCGTGAGTCGTTGGGATAAAAAAGGAGGGAAACCAAATATTGTTATATTAAGTTGGGGTACATGGCCCATGGGTTTGGGAATTTTTCAATTCTAGTCCCTCAAAGTTATAACCTTTCATTGCATCCATGTGTCCTTGTGGTTAAATAACTTTTTGGGGACCTTGGCATGAAATAGTCCCAAAAGTTATAAAAACTCTTTGCAACAACCGGTCCTTGTGGTTCTAAGTTAGGGACTTTGGCAGAATGGCCCCTTGGAGTATATCTTTGCTTATTGGCAGTTTGCACCATTCTTTTATTTTCTTCTTTTTTCCTTATTAATATAAGTTTAGGGTTTGGCAATTTTTAACATCTAACTTATTTTTCTTCACTGTTGACTTTTTGGATTTGTCGGGGTTGACTTGGGTTGACTTTTTCAGGCTTGGGCTTGTTTAGACTTTGATTATGTCTTTTCCTGCTTTTCCATTCCGAGTCCGGTTTTGTCGTTTTGGCTTCGTTTTTCGTCCTTTTCTTAGATATCCGTTCCTGCACAATACAATTAGCAAAACAAGCGTATATTTGACATTTTAAGTCCGTTTTTGGTTATTTTAGCTCGTTTTTAAAGGTAAAAGGTATGTGTAATTAAGCACATACCAAAATCCCCCATACTAAGGTATTGCCGTGTCCTCACGCAATGTTATGAAGTAAATATTTACGAAAACTAAGAATCTAAATCCCCCTCGACTAATAACTTTGAAAAGTAGCAAAGTGTTCGTCAAGGGAACTAAGAATCAAAGCTTCGGACAAGGTACCGTTTTCACCATTTTTTATTCATACACATAACTATCCTAATATTTTTGGATTTTCCTTTCTTTCTCAGACTTCCCGTTTGATTCCTTTATTTTATGTCAAACATTAGGGATCTGAATGAGAAACGACATACGTATAATCTACGGCTGTCTGACGGTAAATTCATCGTCCCTGTTTTTTACCTAGCTCCAAAACCAAGCAATTAAAACAAGATATTTGTCATATATAGTCTAATTGCTAATGCACTCATACTTATGACTTGTGAACCTTTTAACTCCCTAAACATGAAGTTATGATTTAAATGTGTGTTGATCATTTCATAACTCAACCATAGATCAACTTATTTCATAGTCGTAATTGAGATGAATATGACTCAATAGCAACAATCTTATTAGGGGACCTGGTAACTTGATTTTAAAAAGAATGAAATTTGTAACTGTAGAACTTTTTGCAAACAATTTTATCTTTATAATCATTAGTTCTTAAAAGTAGTAATTGCTTTTGATTAGTTTGAACAACTACCTAGGCCTACGCTCCCTGGTAGGATATTCACAACCAACGATCGGTGTTCTTGTTTGAAAACCCACCGTTGCTAGCGTGTGGGAAATCGCAACTACACCTTCTTACCTATATGGCTAAGGATAAGTGTCTTTGTTTGAACCCCACTGTGGTTAGCGGAGTGGGAATTTCACGACACATTCTTTACTTGCTATATATAATCAAATTGTTTGATTCATTGGCATAATTTCAATATTCGTGCATTTTTTGGCATTCATACTTCATTCAGGTTTCTTTGGCATTTTAACTTTCGTAATTTAAGAACAGAAAAATCTCGCGCTTTAAGAATCTGGTACAAAGTTGAAGCTTTTTTCTAAAAAAACATTGATTGATGTAGGTGAATTGATTGAGCACGTATGATTAGGTGGGTTAGAAGCTAATGGGAGAAAAAGCCACAAGTTACTCATATAAGTTTTTAGAAGACTCTTGCTCAGTACATAAACTTATATTTAACTCTATCACTTCTGGTGTCTTACCTTTTTTTAAAATTCGAAGCAACGAATTCGTGAAAGCTTTAGCTATAAGCGGTAAGTTGAGGTAACTAGCTAGGGCTCAACAGGCCCTGGTCGAAGTCAAAAATTATTTCTCATTTACCCATTAGGAATGTTCAAAACTGTGATAACAACATCTTATTTTATTTTTGAAAATTTTTAAATTTTTTCATTTTTTTGGTATTTTTGCAAAAATTTGGTGGTAAAAACGGGATTGCGTGATAACAACGATTGCAGGCAAAAATCAAATCGACGATACCCACCTATAGAAACTAAACATCGTTTCCTCGATGTTTCAAAGGGAGTTCCTACGTAAAATATTAAGGCCGTTTATGAAGTGTGCCAAAAGATAAAACGTTAGTCGATTAGATTTGGATACTGGATTCCCAAAATGAAGCTGAGGATGTGAAACTCTTGTGGATACTGCAAGCACGAGAGTCTTCACAATCCGGGAAATCCTGGACATACAACACAAAGCACACAAAACATGGACAAAACACGGGTAATGGAAAAAGCTAGCCTCATCACAACACAAAACACTTATTTATTACTACTACTGATAAGCATGGGGTGCCTCCCACGAAGCGCTTGTTTAGGGTCGCTATGCTTGACCCGTCCCCCGAATTTATTGGTCCATGGGGAACGTCTGGAGATCCAGGACAACCTCGGTTGGTATGTCCCCTCCAAAGTAGTGTTTTATACGATGACCATTCACTTTAAAGTTGGGCCCGGAGTTTTGAGATAACTCGACGGTGCCATAAGGAAAAACTTGGGTTACAGTGAATGGTCCAGACCAACGGGATTTCAATTTGCCCGAGAAAATCTTCAGTCTAGAGTTGAAAAGGAGAACACGATCACCAACGTTGAAAACGCGGTTTTTGATCTTAGCATCGTGTATCCTCTTGGTTTTCTCTTTATAGATCAAAGAGTTTTCGTAGGCTTGATCACGAAGTTCATTTAGTTCATTCAGTTGAACTTTCCTGTGATCACCCGCAGTTTGAACATCAAAATTTGTATGCTTGAGGGCCCAGTAGGCTTTGTGCTCTAACTCGATCGGTACTTTGTGCTCTAACTCGATCGGTAGATGACATGCCTTTCCATACACAAGCTTATATGGAGTACACCCGATGGGTGTTTTGTAAGCTGTGCGGAAGGCCCATAAAGCATCATCTAGTTTGTCCGACCAGGAGGCACGATTTTCTCCCACGGTTCTCTCAAGAATACGCTTTAAACCACGATTTGACACCTCAACTTGCCCACTTGTTTGTGGGTGATATGCGGTGGAGAGACGATGAGTGACTCCGTACTTAAGCATGACCTTTGTAAACTGGTCATTGCAAAAGTGAGTTCCGCGATCACTTATGATAGCTCGGGGTGCACCAAATCGAGAAAAGAGAGTTTTTAAAAATTTACAGACAACTCGGGCATCATTGGTGGGGAGCGCTTTTGCTTCAACCCATTTTGACAAGTAGTCAACAGCCACGAGTATGTACTTGTTCCCTCTTGAAGACGGGAACGGCCCCATAAAATCAATGCCCCAGATGTCAAAGATTTCGCAAACTTGGATGGAGTTTTGTGGCATCTCATCACGTTGCGTAATTTTTCCTTGACGTTGACAAATGTCACAACGGGTGACAAAGTCATGGGCATCCTTGTAGATGGTGGGCCAATAGAATCCTGAATCGAAGATTTTTCTGGCTGTGTAATTGGCACCATAGTGTCCCCCAGTGGGTCCACTGTGGCAAGCTTTGAGAATGTCTAAAGCTTATGCCAGAAACACAAGTCCTTATAACCTGATCAGCACAGATCATAACAGGAAAGGTCATCCCAGAAATAGTGTTTGAATCCTCTGAAGAATTTATTTTTTTGTTGGAATGTCATTCCTTATATCACGATATTTCCCGGCATGGTAGTTTGC
Source organism: Tanacetum coccineum (assembly GCA_026074375.1). Taxonomy (NCBI): domain Eukaryota; kingdom Viridiplantae; phylum Streptophyta; class Magnoliopsida; order Asterales; family Asteraceae; genus Tanacetum; species Tanacetum coccineum. The sequence continues at coordinate 21,197 of BQNB010094330.1, read as the reverse complement.
AAAACTGAAAATCAATGGGGTACTTTGTTCTTGAAGAGCAATGAACACAGAGTCTCGAGAGGAAATGCTTCATTGATTTCTTTATTCTCGAGTTTGTCTTGATGTGGATTTTCTAGTCTGGACAGATGATCGGCGGCGAGATTTCAGCTCCTTTTTTGTCTCGAATTTCATTATCAAAAAACTCTTGGAGCTAATAGATCCACCGCATGAGTCTTTGCTCAGTCATCGTTCTTGGCAATGAGATACTTGATGGCAGAATGATCAGTTATTACACTATGCTTTTTGAATAACAAGATATGCCGAAATTTCTCAAGGCATTTACTACAGCATGTTAATTCTTTTTAGTAGTAGTGTAATGAGGTTTGAGCCCGTGTCATTGTCTTGCTAGCAATAGTGTATAGGGTGAAATGCTTGTTTTTTCTTTGCCCGAGGACTGCCCCAATTGCGAAGTCGTTAGCATCGCACATCAGTTCAAAAGGCAAGTCCCAGTCGGGAGCAATTAAGATCGGAGCCTCAGTCAGTTTTCTTTTGAGTGTATTAAAGGAATCGACACATTCTTCAGGAGAAGACGAACGGAGTTCTCTTTTTCAAAGCAAATGAGTCATAGGGGACGATTTATAACGGGAAGGCATTTTCCGAGAAGTCCTGATTGATCGCGGTAAAAAACGGCGTGCCCAAGGAAACTACGGACACTTTGAACGAAGTCGGATGATGGAGTTAGCTTTACTTCGACTTAGGCTCTATTCAACCTCATGTCGACTTAGAAATTTTATGTCCGCGAACAATACCTCCCTTACCATGATATATGGCTTTTCCCAGTTTTGAGACAATTGGGGGTCTTCATCACCGTCTCTTATCATTTCTTCTAAATGGGTTAGGCACGTGTGAAAGAGGTCCCCAAGACCGAAAAGTCATCCATGAAATTCTTCCATCGTTTTCGCAATCATATTCGTGGAGATTGCCATCATTATCATCTTTGGGAATATGTACCCGGAGCATTGCATAGCCCAAAAGGCATGAGAGATAGGCAAATGTCCCCCCGTTTGGGCATGTGAAGGGTTGTCTTTTCTTGATCTTTTGGGTCAAATTGGCGGGGGTTTTTCTTTTGAAAGTAACCCGGAAGCCATCGAGGAAACAGTAGTATTCTCTTCCTGCTGTCTCTCGGCATTTGGTCACATGAAATGGTAAAGGGATGTGGTCTTTTTTTTTCGGGTGGCTGCATTTAGTTTTCTGTATAATCCAATACATACTTCGCCATCCGTGACCAATCGAGTAGGAATAAGTCATTTTCTTCATTTGGTGGACAGTTCATTACCTCCTTGTTAGGTTCACAATGTACCGGGTCTCACCCAAGGACATTTCTGAGGATGGGGTAAATTCAATCCAGCGTCATGGTGTTTTGCAACCTCCTTTGTTTATAAACATCGTGAATTTTTGGTCTACCCTTCTCTGACTGTTGCACAGGGTTTGGGGGGGATGGTAATTGTCACTCTGCATTAGAATTTTGTGAGTACTAAATTTGGGCTAATCACCCTGTATGTCGGAGAGTTTCCAAGCGATGGCTCGCTTGTGGGACTTGAGAACCTTTTAGATAGAGATGCCTTTTCCTCTGCTTTTATGTCTTTAGCAATTAATGACAGTGCAAATTATCGTCTCCATTCTTTATATGAGTATTCATGATGGGGGGGCTGTTCCTTGTGTTCCCTCGGGAGGTTCATGTTGGGAAGGTTCTACGGTTTTAGCTTCACTAGGTGTTTGAGTTCTTTCCTACCGCGGGAATTATGGTCATGATTGTGGAGGGGGGGTGGTGGTGCTATGTTTTAAATTGCTTCTAGTATCGGTGGTCCCCCACAGGAATTACTGATAAGGTTGGGATCAATTTCAGTGAAGTTGGACTCTCTTCATAGAGCATGAAACGTTATATGCTTCTTAAATAAGAGAAAGTCATGTCCCGATAAGGAGTGAGATTTGGAGAAGCAGGTAGAAACAATAGGCTTATCTATGGAGTGGGATTGCCACTCGCGATCACGTTTGAAAAATCCTTGGACCTCTTGAGAATACTCATCACAAGCAGTTCCGATGACGTGATTTTGTTTGCCGTATATGGTCGTAATTCAGCTGTGTATTTGAGTTTGGTCCTTAGGTTGACATGTGATGGCCTCATTGCCAACATCGAAGGATATCTCTCCTCCATTAAAAATCTATCAAAGCATGGACTGTTTTTAAGAAACATTCGCACGTGAAACAATAGGACTCGGGGGTCTGGTTCAAAATCAAACAACTACGAAGTCAGACTGGGAAATTGGAACCTTTCCCACCATTACGACGGACGTCTTAGAAATACCGATTGTCAGTGATTGAACGATCTGCTTAGTTTAACGTCATGCAAGTTGGGGTTAGTCAGGAGAGGAGATTTTTCCAGACAGAATAAGCATGAGATTAATGTCGCTACAAGATCGGCCATGCGTTGCAGTTGTAATCCCCGTTTAAATTCGCATGGTGAATCAGAAAATCGGGCCAGTGTCTCCAAGTTTCTTTGGTTACTGTGAAGGTTGACCGCCTGAACAGTTCTCATTCAAGGGGAAGTCCTTGCCAATTCGCTTAATTTTTCTTGTTATCCAATCAATGTTTTTAAAGTCGATGCAAATTTAAGGCATTGAGCCTAATGGCATCCGTAACGCTAATCTCGAACTTAAATCTCTAAAGATTTCGAAAATTTCTCGATATTTGATCGTTAGACTTTTTCCATGCGCTTTTCATCATTTCTTCGTGATGGAAATGGATTGATGCTTTAGGACATGGAGTAACAACAGGAGCAACATTGGGCTTCAAGGTTGGATTACGAGTTTTCTCTGAATTGAACATCAGGAGGTTGGACGTCTTTCGGTTGCGTCCATTTATCAGAGGTGGCATCGTAGTTTTGTCACCTCACGGTGTCATGATTAACGGCTTTAGTCCTTGGATGTAACACCACTTGGGTAGTGATACACTTTTAAATCTTCTTAGGGTTGGTATAACAGTGTTAACAGGAAGAGTTCCGACCGGAGTAGAAGCCTGTATTAGCAGTAAACAAATTGTGAAAGCATGTCAGTTAAATTTGCCATTTTGGGATTTGCAGTTTTGACCTTGGTTTGATGTTATCAACACTGCATCATTGGTTGCTGTGACATTATCTTTAACCAAAAAATCTGTTCTTGACACACCGTCGTGTCTGCGGAGAGGTCCTTGATGGAGCTTTTTGTATGATTATCTACTGGTTGATGACCGGAAGGTCGTTAAATCTGACCTTGGTTGATATTGTTTCTCATGTTTTGATTGAAGTTATTTCCTCGATTGAAATTGTTTTGGTTGTTTGCATGAGGATTCTGAACAGGAGGAAAACCAGGAGGTCGAATTTGGTTTGAGACCATCGAAGGTCGATAACCAGAATTAGCTTGATTGAAATTGGCCGCAGCGGCCTGGGACACATACTCTTGAATGTTGTCATGGTATATGTTGCTGTTAGTGGGCTGGACAGTTTTGATAAGAATGACCTCCCCCACAAGTTACACAACTTTGTTCAAACCTGCTTTTACGGGGGCGGAAAGCTGGGGTTGGTTCTTTTATCCAGAATTATGCCCGAACCCCCATGGGGTTCTTTGAAGTTCAGCACCAATCAGATGAAAATAGCTGGGGTGGAAGTGCTTGTACTTATTTTTAGCTACACAGCTTTGTTTTCTTGACGGACGTACCTTAGATTGCTTCGATAATTTTAAACATTCTCGAGGCATTTTGTCTAAGAAGTTACACGGCAGCTGAGTTCAAATGAATCTTGATCATTTGATTATAGGGAAAGTATAGAAGGTATCGTGTTGATGCAATTCTGAAACCCATGATGAGGGCATCCCTAATATGTTCATTGGAAACGATCCCATGCTCATAAAAAAGTCTCATCAAATTTGTGCTGAAATCTCGTGAATTTCATTTCTGAGATTTGTCGTTTTAGGAGGGCGGGAAGAATTTGTTTATATAAATTTCGAAAACAAGATCATCCCAATGTTTCAATCGAAGAGGAGGTTCTTTTTTAGCCAAATCCGGGCTGCCCAATTCGAGAGAAAACGGGGGGGGCCCCCGGGGGGGGAAAAGCATAAGCCTTAACGGACGTATTTGGTACGTTCGGAATCTTCATTGTAGAAGTAGATCTTGTTGATAATAACGGATCGTGAGCATGTTGGTCTTCTTTATCGTGGTCAAAAAAAATTGCTTGTTTTGAACAAGATTCAGAAGACCATGCTTGATCTCAAAGTTATTCGCGGTGATTTCAGGAATAACTATCGCATCCTCGTAACCCTCGGTGGGTGCTTCGAGCAATTGCGCCATAGTACGATTATCGGCCATCGTAACTATGGGAGGATTATCAGGTTTCTCAAGATTAGATGATTCAACAGAAGTTTGTCGAACTCTTGTGGTTGTCGAACGTCTACGGGATTGAGAACCGAGTGCGCATGCACAAAATAGGAATGTACAAAAAAAAATTTTTTTTTTTTTTTTTTTTTTTTTTTTTTTTTTTTTTTTTTTTGGTTTTTCAAAAATTGATTCACAATTGATTTTAACGGACAATGAGATAGGACAACTTAAACCAAATAATCAGCTTACTTCACGGTAGCTCTCAAAAAGATAAACTCACAGGTGAGCGGAGGAGTAGGAATAGCGCGAAGCTTATTTCTCCTTTCGGGTCGTAGTTCCTAGGAACAACCCTCCTTATACCCACTTTATAGTTTGTTCAACTTTCCAAGGTGAGCCGTACGTCGTAAGAGACACAAAAGGCAAGTTTTTAATCTTTTGTTCAAATTGGGAACCAGCTAGTTCACCGGAACTTATTATGATAATACCTCAGGTGTTTTACCAAGTTGTGAATTTTATTTTCTTTTTTATATGGACAATGTTTTTAGATTTTTGATTTTTTTTTTTTTTTTTTTTTTTTTTTTTTTTTTTTTTTTTTTAAATGATAATTATACTAAAAAGAAATGAAAAATATTTTTGTACTTTTTTATATTTTTATAATAAAAGAAAATATTCACAATTTCAAAAACAGATGGTCAAACGTAACGATAAACGTTTGCACAGCCTCCCCGGCAGCGGCGCCAAAAATTGATCCGCTCAGACTATACCTTAAAATACATATAATATAATAAAATATCAAATATATAGTAAGAATGGTCTATAAGCAGAGTCAATGATACCGAGAAGTAGTATAGAGCTTTCCCGGGTCGTAAATCCCCAACGAGGCGGGGGGGGGGGGGGGGGTGGGGGGACTGGGGGGGGGGGGGGGGGGGGGGGGTGGGGGGGGCGGGGTGGCTGGTAAACAAACAAATTAAAATTGGTAAATCGATACGAATGAATTTTAGATGATTTGAATGAAACAAATGATTTTGATTTTTAACTAGATAAACTAAAATTAATTAAAGAAAACTAAAATTATTCTACGGGAAACAAGCAGTGGAAAATGGGAACCTTAAATATACTACGGGGAACAAAAATAGTTATACGGATAAATCCTAAACTACGGGAGCATAAATAATGGCAAATGAAATCCTAAGAAATCTACGGGGAACATAATTAGGCTAAAAATAATTAAAACTAACAAATTACACTACACATGCAATTACGGATAACCGGTAATTAATTTGTAAGCTAAAATACTAAAGTTATAAAAATAAAGTCCTAAAATTAATTTTAAAATTTAAATAAATTAAAAATATTCTAACTTAAAAGAAAATGTAAAAAATTTCAAAATCGGAGTTAAAAAGCGAACAAAACGGTAAGAAACGAAAAATCCGGGCTCGTAAACGGGCCCGGAACTGAATTTTAAGCAAAAATTACCCTACATAAGTTTTTATATTTTTTATATAAACTATCTGAGTAAAGAAAATTTTATGAAAAAGAAAAATATTTTTTTGTTAATTTTTGTATTTTTTATGAATTTTTAAAGATTAAAAACTAATTAAAACTAATTAAATAGAAAAAGACAGAAAATATAAGTGCAAAAATTCTGGAAAAATCAAAATAAATAAAGAAAAAGTTGATAATTCTAAAAATTTAAAAACGCCTAATTTTTACTGTAGCAATTAAGAGTAATTAAACTAATTAAATTAAAACCTAAATTAAATTAATTAAATTAAATAAACTAACTAAACTTAACTATAGGGACTAACAGTGAAAGGACTGAAAGGACTAACGAAGTAACAGGGTACTTAACAACATGGACTAACAATGTTAACTATAAAAGAAGAAATTACACAAATGGTCCCTGAGGTGGACCCCGATTGCAAGGTGGGTCCAAAGTGCTTATTAGCTAAAAGTCAAAACAGGAAACTTATAGAGGGGCTTAAGGGGAACAACTTTTGTAAAAGCACTTATGCTTTTAGTTGGCTTAATAAGCTAGAAAAGTGAGCTTTTGGACTGCAAAAGCTTAATAAGCTTATGAGCTTATTTTTCTTTCTTATTGGGATATAAGCTAACTAGATAAGCTACAACTAATAGGGAACAGATAAATAGGCTAGGGGAGTCCTAAATAAGCTAAGGTATCTAGAATAAGCCCTAAAATAAGCTAGAAATGAAATAAGCTATGGTGACAGTTTTTAAAAGAAAACAGAAAAGTAGGGACTTTAAGCCTAATTTAAGCTAAGCTAAAGAGTGAGTTAAGCTAAGAAAGCTTGGGGATTTAAAGAACTAGTAATAAGCTACAATAAAAAGCTAAAAATCCTAAGTGCTTAATACAAAATAAGCTAGATAAAAGAGGCTGAAAATGGTGCTCAGCACCAGGGGAGCATGCAACAGTGGCTAGGGGGCTTTTTGGGCTTATGCAAATAAGCTCTTAAGAGCTTTTTAGCCAAAACAAATCACAAACAGAATTAAAGGGGCCATAATTGAGCTTATTTTCAGAATTTGAGCTAATAAGGACAACTTAAACCTGCTGAATATGGGGCTTGAAAATGGGGGTTCTTAAAAAAATGCAAAGCCAAAATTTTGACTTATTTTGTCAAAGTAAAAGGGACAGAAAAAGGGCTTGGTTAAAGTGGCTAGAAACACACCAAATAGCACAAAAACAATGTGCTTAAGCTGCTTATGCAGCTTGAGCACTTAAGCTCAACTTAGCTTATTGAAAATTTGACAGAATTCAAAAGCCACTTAGAAACTTATTTTTAAACTAAAAATTGTGATTTAAATGACCTAATGAAGCCTACACACTCAGCCAAAGTTGGCTGAGTGGTTACAACCCATGATAACCCCATTATGACCCATTTTGAGACTAAACCAAACACTCCCTTAAATATATAAAATAGCTTTTTAACTGATTTTTGGGTAAAATAAGGCTGATACAAGTGATTACAAGTGAACTTTAATAACTTTTAACACATGTTTAATCAATCTAAACAGAATTAAAACAGCTTAAAGTATATTTAAAATTTCGATAATGGCAATAACAAGAACTCTTAACCTTTTTTATTAAAAACAGAGAAATTACAACATAAAGCTTTTAAAACAACTGAGTTACACTTAAATGATTAAAAGAAAGACTTGGAATTTAAAATTAAGCTAAAAAAAACATAAAAAATGGTCTCCTCTATTCGGCTTGTGTTTCTTCCTTTTATAGAAGTCCAAGGCTTCTATACTTGTGCTTTTTGTGTGTGTGGAGTCTCAGCATCAATCCTAGCCCTAGGATCACACTTGTGTTTCTTTCTTATCAATCTCAGCCATGGATGGTGCTTCGGGTTTGGGGAGATTGCCAAGGTGGCAACTTTTAGGGATAGTGGGGAGTGGGTTTAGGTTTAAAACGGGTAAAGGGAGGTTTGGGTAAAAGAATGGGGTGACAACATGTGATATTGAAGGTTTTGAGGAGAAGGCGGGAAAGGTTGAGAGGGGTGAGCTGTTATTTGGTTAACAGGTTTAAAAGTTTGAAATGCCCAAAAAGAAACCCTAAGGTTTCATCTTATTTCATTCTTGTGCTTCTTTTGTTTTTCAGTTATAAACAGGTTTCAAGATAGTCACAAATAGTCCTTGTGTTTTATTAAAACAAAGATATAAAAGGTTTTAAATAATGGCAGTTTCAGCCCTTGTGTTTTATAAAGAGATAAAAGTTTTGGAAACTTGCAAATTCAGTCCCTTATCTTTTCTATTTCATTTTCCTTTATAAAACATATTTTAAAAATTACATTTTTAGTCCCTATGTTTTACAAAAGAAAGTTTTGGGCTTTTATTGGGCTTGGGTTTGGTATTGGGCCCAACTGGGTTTTGTTTGGGCCCAATAAGGATTTGTGGGCTTGTATTGGGCTTGGGTTTGGTATTGGGCCCAACTGTTACTGGGCTTTTTAAGGCCCAATAAGGATTTGTGATGGGTTTTGTATGTACAATGGCTGAGATTGGTTTATTCAAGGGCTAGGATCGGGTCTTCAAAGTCTTCATAGTCTCCGTCAATTGCACACAAATGGGCTGTTGTCATTGATTGAGGGCCCATTTGGTCTTCGCAGTCTTCAATAATATACTATTGGGCTTTCCCGGCCCATCAGATGGGTTGAGATTGCATCCAATAGTATTCTTCAATTACGGCTCCGGTTTTGACTGTTAATTTGTTGAGTTGACTTTGACTTTGACTTTTCTGGTCTTTGGCTTTGATTTGGCTTTGTCCTTCACAGCTTTTCCATTCCGTGCCTGGTTTTGTTATTTTTTTCTTTGTTTTCTGTCTTTTGGTGTGATATCCTTTTCCTGCACAACACAAATGTAAAACAAACATATCTTTGGCAGTTTTTGTCTGTTTTTGGTCATTTAAGTCCGTTTTTAATGGAAAAAGGTATGTGTATTTAAGCACATACCATGTATATCTGTATATATATAATAAGATATTCTATATATATGTGAGTCTTCCTGCCTACCTAACGTTGTCCATGTTCTCCCTCGTATAGATAATGCCGCCAAGGATAAGGACCCAAAGTGCTGGCCGGCCTACTGCCGAATCATTAGGAAGGGGAACGGGTGTACGGGTTGGTAGAGGTGGAAGGGGTAGAAGACCTAGGGAAGGTAATGATGAGCGTGTTGATGAATTGAATGGTCATGGAAATGACCAAGGTATGTGAGCTAATAGGGGTGTAGAGGGAGTTAATGGGAATGTAGGGGGAGCCAATAAGGGAGCACCTGACATCTCAATAATCATTGCTCAATAATTGCAGAACCTCTTACCTAACATGTTGGCTCAAGTTAGTAACCGAGGAAATGTTGGAAATCAAAATGGTGATGTGGTTAATGAAAACGTTCAGGAGAATGTTAGGAATGTGATAGTAAATGGCAACCGGGTAGGTTGTTCATATAAGGATTTCTTAGCTTGTAACCATAAGGAATATGATGGTAAGGGAGGTGATGTAGTTCTCACTCGTTGGATTGAGAAACTGGAGTCTGTGCATAATATGAGTGGTTGTAGTATCGACCAAAAAGTGAAATACACTGCTGGTTCATTTGTAGGTAAGGCTTTAACGTGGTGCAACTCTTCATGTATTGATGCATACGGAATACGGGTTCTTGAATATAACAGAATGCATGATTTATTATATATATACTTTACATAAGAGTGGTTGTTGTAAAAGAAAAGAAGACCAAAACGGTGATTTAACAACTCTGTTGTGCGTCTGTTGGGATGAAAAAGGGAAAAAGAAAAGAAATAAAACGTGACATGTATATATACGTATTGAAGCTTACATTGTGAAGAAGAAAACAAGGCAGTGGTTGTCAACCCACTGTTGGGTCGATAGAAACCAGACAAAAGAAAATAAAAGGGAAGGTAGCCAGGTGGGGGTTATTTTATAAAGAAATGATACATGTGTTATTTTACTAAGAAACTTGCTGTAAATTTTAGACCTCAATTAATTTTCTTTTCGACGTAAGAAGTAGGGAGACATGAAAGGTTTTTGAGTCCTTGGTTCGTCTCTGTTGAATACTCAAACGAAATTATTTATAAACAAATTTAACGCGGTTTATAAAACTTATTTAACGTTAAAGGTATTATAAAGTTCATTCGGATTTTAAACATGAAAAGTTATACAAAGGTTGTAAATATTATTTAAGGAATTAAAAATATATGTGAACGAGTTGGGTGAACCGTGAGATATATATAAACCCGATAATTACCCAAATTAATCAACGACAACGATATAAATAAATAAACGCGATGAGAAGATATTGTACTTTTAACTTGCAAAAAGTTTTACATTTTTCCTTAGATTAAAATCGCATGACTTGTGGAATATGAATTGCGCGTGATAGTATAAAAATTCCTGTATACATATTTATAAGTTGTCCCTAGAGCCAACGGGTTACCCAACACATTGAAAACGTAAAACATTAACCCCTAAACAACCAAGCCTTTTGACCAATTGCATAATTCATTGCATATGTTTAGAATGTAGACTCATACTTTGTCATAATTATTTAGGTGTTTGACTGCATTACTCTTGACGTGCATTGAACTATATTCAGTTACAGACGATTTACCAACAAGGTGAGTTTTCATAGCCCCTACTCTACTGTTTTAAATCATCTTTTGGGGTGAGAACATTGCTTATTTTAAACGTATGAATACAAGTACAATTACTCATTACTGATTGGTCTAAGTCCCGATTTAACCCAAGTTGCTATTTGCCCGATTTATCATGAACCGTCAATCTTTTGTGAGCGCGAATGTTATGGATAGATCTATCGGGATTGACAATCCCTATTTGTCTTGGACTGACATTAGTCAAGCAAACACAGTTTCATTTGAGTCAGACTACGGGTGTCCCGGGTTAGACACCTGCAAGGGCATTCATTATTGTTGGTATATGTTAACGCTCGATGTCATGAGCTTAGACAATAGTAATGCAATTTAATAAACTTTGTATTTGTTTATATTTCATATGTGGATGAAATCTTGTAATTACAAACACAACATTCTGCTTAAACACCCTATGAACTCACCAACTTTATGTTGACACTTAGCAATGTTTTCTCAGGTGTTAAGAATGAGATGCTATATGAAGACACCATGCATTGCATCATTTTCCATTCAACTGAAGACACTATGTACTATATAAAAACGATGTTGTATGCATCTATTTTATGGCTTCCGCTGAATGTTTAAACAATTTATTATTTCCAAATTTAAGTGATCAATTTTCTTAAAACGTCCCATATAGAGGTCGTTCTGTATTGCTTAGAAGTATGATAATCATGAAGTCACACTCCCTCGGTTTGCATTATCAACAAACCCCATCAGTTTGAATTACATCCCTTTAATTACAGCATTTAAAATTTTAACCAACGATGAGACACTATAAAACATTTTCACATTATCACACAAACACATTCTGCTTCATACATCTTGTCTTTTGATTCCAGCTTTAGTATGGCTAGATTTATTTATACTTTCATTGAAAAGTATATAAATATTATTACGCATGAAATGTATATTGTTTATAATTATTATTTAAGTGCTTAGTACTAACTTGAATTGGTCATTTTTGAAAAATGACCTGAAAAAAAGAACAAATTGGTGATTAAGTATATTATTGGGATTAATGAGTTAGGTTGAAAAGCCTAAGAAATAGGGCTGGGACGAGAAAAGAAAGTAAGAAACCCAATATCTAAGTCTTGTTTTATTACTTCATCAAATTACTGTTTTGAAGTATACATATTTGTCAAATGTTTACTACTCTTTACCAAATAGTAGACATCCAACAAGAATGACAAAATGGTCAGTGTGATTTACTTACTATTACAAATATAATTCTCAAAAAATTGCAAATAAGATCCTTACTGTTTACACTTAATTATAGAAACGTTCGCTCAGTTAAATATAATGACTGTTTGTGTAAAAAAATACAAAAAGTCTTATGAAGAATCATATTAACAAACTAAACATCATGAACAGTCAATTAATCTTTAATAAAATCCCAAAAAAAAGAGAACAAATTATTGTTACTCTACATGCTAAGTAATTATAGAAGAGTCTTTAATTACAAAAAGTGAGTGGAAGCGTTTTAGATCTAGAAGAGATAAAAAAATACAAAATACATAACCTTCTAAACATACTATTGAATATCATACTGAGGCTTTACAAGTTAATGTTACATGTAAATGTTAAACCTCATAATGATATAATTCTCGTTAATAGGTCCGTAAGGATACCTCAAATACTTGATTGATAAATGTTTATTTTCAATATAAGGAATATGAGTCCAGGATCATGGGCACCCGTTAACGATGCCATTATTGAATTTATTGAATCGGTATCATGGTGTAACCATTAATATGCATTGTTGAATTTTGAATTTGACAAATGACTCAAACTATGAATGTTAAGATGATGTCCACAAGATAATCAATTTTGGAACTTGATTGATCTTAACTAAACAGTTTAAGACTGTAAAGTTATAAGAAGTTTTAAAGAGAAGAAAAACCCAAGTGGATATGTTCTTGGTTTCAAACTCATAAAGGCAATGATGTACACATACATAATGCAATAATCATTATGATAGGATTTTTAGTCATACATAGCGAATTGATGTGATAAAAATGTTTTCTATGCGCATTAATTAATATAAAGATGGTTGATTGTCATACTAGTGTTCATATTGGTGAAATATGACAATGAATTTAAAACTCTTATCTTGATGAAATAATATTGGCAGGACGAAGAGTAATCAAAGAATATATGAATCATATAATCTTTAATGAAGTGTACAAAAGGCAAAAATCCAAGTATGGATTATTGCAAGCATCTAGGAGAATAATTTTATGTTTATTGTTAAATAAAGATAACTCCTGAGTATTCCTAAAAGCTAGTGGGAGTATTATGTTCAGGTTTCCTTCACCTGAAAGATTTAGGAAATTAAATATAAAACCTTGAAATAATATGTTTATTGCTATGAACATATGCGGTATATAAATCTAACATAATTTGACATACCATTTAGAAAGTCTCAATGGATACATATCTTTTGATAAGATAGAACATGAATGAAATCTTAAGTTGGACTAAAGGATTCATTATGTACATCATATTGTGTAGAGAAATAGTTGTATCATGCATGAATGCAAGATGATTTGACAACATTGGTATTTAGTCGAAAGTTATTAGATAATTATAGAATTGAATATCTTAATAGGATATGTTTGGTTTTGGAATTCTTTTTAGATTATGGATTTGTCCAGAGTAATAAAAATCTAAGAATATATATTGCAACAATTTATTGTGCAATTAAATAAACCAATGAGCTTAGAGTTCATGAGGTGCCAAACATTATTAAGAGAATATTCATTGTTTACGGATTTTAAAAGCATGGGGTTGTTTATGTACACGGATGCTAAATCGAATTGAGATGACACTCAATACTAGTCATGGTATGATTTCAATTTTGATGATGACCATGTGGACTAGTTGTGCTCAATTGAGAGCATAGTTGCATTATACATTAAAGAATAAGAATACTTTACACTTTTGAAAGCTGCGAAAGATGATTGTTGTCAATAGTTGATGTCACACACCTTATGAGATATAGTGTGTCAAGATATTAGATATATACGAACAAACATTCATCATAGATATTCAAGAACTTCATTAATTGAATTCTTGAAATAAGTATTCTCAAAATTCCTAAAGATCAAAGCTAGTTGGAATTATGAAATCTTAGCCTTGTCAACAAGTACGATTGTCGTATCTTGAGGCATGATTCGTCAACTAGAATTATCATGCATTTGATCTATTTAGTATTTGGATAAGGGATGTTAAAACAATTTTATTAATGATAAAGATACGTGGTATGAAGTTATATTTAATATAAATTGTGTCCTATATTTGCATGTTTAAATCCATGAATAATAATAGTTATTATTCTAAATTAGTCCGTTGTCGATCAACAATGTGGGAATATTGTTGAACTAAGACAAATCTGAGTGATTGGTGATATCTTGGATATTAAAGGAAGTGTCCGCCAAACTCACATGATATTTATAAGATGAATATTGGACTTCCCCAACTAACAAGATTATCACTTTATGGATCGGCGTCATTAAGTGAATCTTGTAAGTGATTTTAATTTACTAAATCCTTAGACTTGAGATGCAAGTAGGTTTAGCATATGTGGATATTCCTTCTTGATATAGTTTAAGTTATCCTGAATAAGGTAACTAATAAGGGCTATTTCAGAAGTGATTGTGAAGCATGGTGACTTGACACTTGTAGTCAAAATAGAATTTGTTCCTTCAATAGTTGAAGTATGATACCACTGGGCCCCTCGTAGGGTTAATCAGATGTATGTGTGGCCGCACCCAAAAACTCAGGTAGATATGTCTCAATGATTTTTGGTAATCTTGATTAATCATATATACGAGAAACAGAATCGTTAAATAATGGAATGACTTAGATCCATATCCATTTTTAACACGGTATCGGAAACAAAGGGATTGTAAATACTTAAATCATTTAACTGTGACTTTATGAAAGTACACTCAGGTATTTCTGGGAACATTGGCGTGTTGCTAGACGCTTACCAATGTTGTTATATTTATTTGTGACATGTCCAAGTGGGAGCTGTTGGGATATGTCCATATCATAAATAAATATACGGCCGAAAATATGTGAGCCTATGGGGGCACACGCGTATACACAGAGGATACGTTTATTAATGTAATTAATATATTTATAGTATATTAATTATATTAATATACTTCATGAAATATTAAACGGTATTTAATTATAACGTTAGATGTTATATTTAATTATTAGATATTAACAAGCGAGGGACTTGTTAGTACGAAAACCAAATCCGTAGGGTGTTGGTTGAGACTAGTCAAACTTGAGGAGGTGTTGTATTATGACTTGGAGACCAAGTCATGGGGCTATATAATAAACCCTTATGTTTCATTATTCTTTGACGAAAAGATACACATATCTAACTCGGTCGATATTCGATATTTGATATTTGATATCACACACCCTACGCATGCATGATGTTTGGATACACATGATGATAATATCGTAAGCATGATAATTGAACACATTTATTTACATGCATGACATGTCTCATTCTTAAGGAATAGCTACTAGTTCCTTATTCAATGTGTTTTGCAATCGGTAGCCTTATCCCGTGTGGTTTTCGATCGTGTGACGATAAGAACAAAACAAGAACAAAGTGTTGGGTTGTTTTATTCATGAAGGAATGACTAGCATCTAAACGTATCTCAGTGACGTGTAGTGTATGCACACCATGAAGGTTATCTACTTTGGTAACTTGGACGGTTTTTGCGTTGTATTATTTATTATACACACGCGTATATTCAAGACGGTGTTTCGTTAATTGCTAAAAGGTACGCGTTCTTGAACCCTTGTTAACTATGTTATTCTATACGTGTTAATCTATCTGCTGCGTACTCGTGATATATTTAATGGTTAAATAGATGTAAAACCCTAACAGATTCCACGTCTACTACTGCTGCATCAGGCATTCACATAGATAATACTTGTTTTAATGAGGCTGCTCCTACACCTAACGTTGCTGCAACAAGCCCTGAAAATATTCCTCATTCAAAGCCGGTGTCGTTTGCTAGCATTCTTAATTCTGAACAAGTGAATAAGAAGGTCAATTTCAGATCCTTTGTTAATGAGGAACGAATGGAAAATTCTTATACGGTGCTCCCTAAGGCTGCGATGGAGAGCGTTAAAAATAGGTATGTTAATTCACTTGTTGGTTATTTCGTTGGTAAAAGCCTAGCATTCCCAGTCGTCCGAAATTATGTTAATAATACTTGGGGGAAGTTCGGGTTGCAAAAGGTCATGAGAAATGATGACGGGGTTTTCATGTTCAAATTTGCTTCTAAAGAATGTTTAGATCAAGTGTTGCAAAGAGGTCCGTGGATGATTCGCAAGTCGCCCATTATTCTTAATAAATGGTCTTTCGGCTTGTCTTTAAAGAAAGGTGAAGTTACGAGTGTTCCAGGGTGGGTTAAATTACGTGGTGTGCCGATCCTTGCGTACTCGGAAGATGGTTTACGTCTGATTACTACACAAATTGGTAAACCTTTATTATTGGATGCATTTACTAGTTCTATGTGTGTGAAATCATAGAGTCGAATCAGTTTTGCCCTGCCCTTATCGAAGTGAGTTCGGAGTCTGAATTAAAACCGAAAGTAACTATGGCCATTCCAAATGAGGAGGGTGATGGGTATACTAAGGAAGTTATTAGAGTGGAATACGAGTGGAAACCACCTCATTGTGGTGATAGTAAAATTTTTGGACATGATCTTCTTCAATGTCCTAAGCATGTCAAAGAGACTGTTTTTAATGATCCATCTAAGGTTGGTACTTCTACTTCTACGGATACGAGTAGTGATGGGTTTACGGAAGTTACACGAAAGAAAAATAAAGGTACGCAGGCTGATCAGCAGTTGAGGTCGAGACATATTGATGGTATTCGGCTTAATAAGCCAAAACCTAATTTTTATTGGCAAAAAAAGGGTACTAACAAGAGTGGAGCTAATTTGGGTAGTAAGGGACAAATGGGTACTAATTCTTCTAATAATAAGGGGAATGGCCCTTCTGCCTCTATCTCTTTTCCGGTATTAAATAAAGTGGACGTAGGGGATGAATGTGGGAATATCTAGCTCTATGGGTACGGCTAACGAGCATACACGATCTACGTGGAATGAAGATTTTGATTCCGATGATGAAGTGGATGAAGTTATATTTTCTGAAAGTAATAAGTGGGAGGATCAATTTGATATTCGGCTTAAAGGTCGAGTTAGAAAATAGGTTTGTCCTTGTATGATTTCATAATTGATATGTGGTGTTCATAAGATTGGTGTGTCAATCTTATGTTGTGTTTTGGTTTTTGCACCTTGGTGCGTTTCTTGTTTGCCTATGTAATGGGCTGGGTTGTAGGACTTCACCTACACCATTTGTGCTTAAACGTTTTTTTGGTGTAATATATTTTACCGAGGAAACTCTTTTCCCAAAAGAAATGATAAGGAGTTTGGAAGACGAAGGAACCCAAGTACCCATTACAACCAAGAAATTATCAGACAAAGTAACGTTATCATTGACAAACAAAGTAGGACCCAAACAGATAAAATACCCCCTGAGTTACCTAAAGAAGAACTAAGAGCATAATCAAAAGAAGAATTACCTCACAACGTCTTAATAGTAACCAACTCCATGCTCTCCATTTTAGTTTACTGAAGAGATACAAAATTAACATGATGTTTCATACACAACTCCTTTACCCACCTTTTTTGGCCATATGACCAAGTCCTTGAATGTTTAAGGACAAAAAAAATCATTTAACAACGTTGCATCAATCATATCTTTAGGTCTAATTTTAAGTATAAGAAATAGTAGTTAGCACTTGTTTGTTTCACTAAGACACGTATGATAATGTGGCTATAATTATTAAAGGAGCATTAAAATAAAAGAAAATTGTTAAATTCTAAATGCTGCATTCAAACAAAACAAAAATGTTAAATGTTTATTGCCAAAAAAACTTTAATATTTAAATGTTAAATGCTTAATGCTCAAAATTGCTATAAAAAGTTTTTCGCCAAACATAATAATATTAAACTTTTATAAATTTAAATTTTGCTAATAATATTAATTCTAGCGGCAATAGAAGCGATAAATCTTTTATTATAATTTTGAGATGGATTTGATTCATAAAATTAAAGTTGCATACACCCTGTATTTCCATATTAGCTCCTAAAGGGCTAACGGCAACTAAATGTATCATAGTTGTCACGATTTTCTTTTATATGTATCAAACAAAAAAATTTGTTTTTCTATGTACTAAACTCGATTTTATTGTATTTTTTGTGTATTTTATGACCATTTTGCCCCTCATTTTATTAACCCGGAAAGGACAAAATGGTCATTTACTACACAAAAAAATACAAGAGATCCAAGCATGAACAACATATTTTAAATTTTACAAAATGGTCATATACTACAAAATGGTCTAAATGAAATAATATATATTTCGAGAAGTTTTAATTTTACATGCGACACTGTAACCAAAAGCATGAACAACATATTTTAAATTTTCACAAGAGATCGGATTGTCTTCATTCCTGATAGTGAATTACTGGTTAATAATAACAACAAAATCGATGTCGATGCATCTTTACAAATGTAACAAGTTGACTGAGTTTGACTGTTTGAGTGTGATGGGTAAGATCAAAACGCTTCTAAAGTCAAGTTTATGTTGTCTTTATTCTAGCTACGTACACAATTTTCATTTAATTTTCACACTAAATGACCGCAACGGTTCATGCATGTTCTTGTTTTTCCATCTTGTATTCTTGTGAGCTATCATCAAGTCGTCCATCCTCATGAATTTGATCCGATCCATTCCATTTCATTCTTGTCTCACTCGTGATCGAAAAATAAGTGTTATTTGAATTTACATCCATATTGATGATACGTTGCGCGCATGTGTTACAAAACGAGTTAAAAAAGATGTAGTTCATGATACGTATAAATTAATGAGTATTTTGTACCGTCCATTTATTTCCTGTCGATGTAATTTTTATCTTAAAATTCGAATTCATATGTGTGAAACGAGATTGATTGTTCTTTTCGGTAAACATGTTGTCGCAAAGCTTGATATTATCTCAACACACAATTGTCGAACGCGCCCAAGCTAGCCCCGAAATAAATTGTCAAAAATACAGTTTTTAGATACAAACATCACTCATTCCTATAGTAAATGTAAACGACTCACGTACACCAATGTTTCTTGACGGATAAGGTGAACCAGATCCATAAGATCGTATCAATATTATGTGGTTGGCCTGTGAATGAATAGCTCATAAGTAAAAGTTAACTGGCGGCAAGGCTCGATTATAAACCCAACCATGACTTTTTTCCATCCCCTATTCACTAGGTTTGTGATTGATCTGAAAATTCATTATGAAACACATTACATATACTTAATAAATAAAAAATTCTCCTGATATTTGATTTTAGTATGCCATGTATCTTTCTACTTTTACCTTTCCTCGAAAAACATTCCACGAAAACATAGAATAATAAAAGTTTTCAAGGTTTACTTGGGTTGCTGGTTGCCTGCCATCTGGAATTGCATAGAGAAAACAATTGTTTCGAAGGGCTCGGTGAAAGGAAAACTTCACATTGAAATAGCTCTTTTCTCTCCAGCAGAAATACGTCTCCACGCTTCAAATTTTTCATATTTGCATCCCCGAATGCTGCAATTTACTTCTTACTATCTGTGTTTGGCACGTCAATGAATTCCTGAACTTGGTCCTCAACTTTATCCCTCAATTTGTCCTTAATTTTGTCCGGCTGCAAACAGCGAAACAGATTATAAAACTCCTCTCCAAAAGACTAATACAAAAAAGTGGAGCCATATCTATCAACATTGAGCTAGATGTTCAAAATGGGTAGGTCGGGAAATGGGTTCGGGTTGAAGCGGATGACTTTCTAGTATGTATCCGTTACTGATCTCTATATAAACAATAATGATCTAATTAAGCATATAAGATTAGAACTGTAAATAAGTAGAAGTATCGACTTTCAACCGCTATGAGTTTGAGTATGCTTTTTCCCATCATGGGGGGTTTAACAGTTTACAAAATATATAGCAAGAAAGAGGGAAAACGGTCAAAAATCGTCGATGGTGTATTATTTATCAACTTCTTAGATATAAAGCTACCGAATTATGGCCCGTATCACAAACTCAATCCGCAAACATATAAAAAAAGTGTTCTTTCAAATATTTAAGCAGTAACGCACACTTAAAATACTTGTTCAAGTATGAATAGCATCAATGCCTGAATTTTTAGACTTTTGCGTACAATTACTTGCACAGTTGGGAAGCGGGCATCATCCATCAACCATTTTATTCTCAACAAACCATAGAAGCTTTCGTTTGCTAAGAGGTGTATTAATAAAATTTAACTTACTAAATTTATATATACATATGATGTACGGAAACAAAGATCTCATAAGCAAACTACAAATGGAATCAACGAGAATATTAAAGGCTGATATCAATGCTCTATTGTTTTATTTGAATGAGTACTTTAAACAATGAAGCGTCCCTCCATCCTAATTGAAGAGGTTCATTCATAGAATGACCAATGACTTATGAAATTCTAAAACAACTGAAAATGACCTTTGGAATACTAATCTTCCCATTCAATGCCCATGCCATCATACCCCCTGCTAAAAGAAGATTCGACCTCGAATCTTGTCGTACATTAGTCTCTTCCACATTGCTATCTTCCTCATCTGTAAAATAAGGGGATAAGTCCGCAACATTGAAGGTTGCTGATACATGATACTCTCCGGGTAAGTCTATCTTGTAAGCATTATCATTGATCCTTTTGTGAGCACGAAATAGACCATCTGCACGAGGGTGTAATTTTCCAAATCTACAAGCAAAATACCTAATTCCAATAATAGTATAATAATAAGTATTCCGTGAGGATTCTAGAAAATTACTTTTGACCAAAGTAAAGTTCAAAACCTTTTCGAGTCGTATCCCGACGAGGTGCGAATTGAAAACCTAGATTAAGTTCGTGATCGCGTGATTGAATATTTTAAGATTTTGATTTGGTTTCTTATTTCTACAAATATAAATGCAAAAACACGTAAAGACAAGCAACAACCAAAAATAAAAACACGAAAACGTTAACGGGATTGAGAGTGTGTGTTGAGGTGTTGGTGTGAAAGGGAGCGGTCGCAGGTTCGACCCCTGTGACCTTTCTTTTTAACAAAACATTTTTTTTAAATTTATTATTTGAAAAAGCTAAACTATAAGACAAAATAAGCTACTTTAATAATTGAAGTTATTACTGGAACTTATTAATAAGCAAAAGAAAGCACAACTGAAGTGACAGGCTTGGTTTTCTAAAAACGTAGAAAATAAGCTAAACTACTTAAGCTTTTTAGATTCAATAGGCTACTAAAGACCTAAGTAAGCTAAAACGGTTCAACATTTAAAATTAAAAAGCTAAAGTAAATAAGCTAACCTAAATAAGCTAAAAAAGAAAAACATAATAAGGAAAACCAATTTAGACAGTAGCACATAAAAAAATAAACAAAAAGGGCTTAACAAAAGGACTAAACTTTTTGGCTTTTTTAGACTGAACAAGCAACAAGGAAAAGCTAATAAGCTCAAACA